>ML794483.1:59801-123175 GCA_009831015.1 Picea engelmannii
CCTAACCTCATCATCAAAGTCCACTTTTACAGAACTTAGTTGATTAGTAACCGTATTAAATTCATTTAAATGATCTGCAGCAGACCCACCTTCTGACATCTTCATATTAAATAATCTCTTCATTAGAAATACCTTATTCGATGACGAGGGTTTTTCATACAATTTGGCTAGTGCATCCATCAAACCCTTCGTTGTCCTTTCTTTCGAAATATTGAAAGCCACCAACGCTGCCAGGCTTAGTCGTATCGTTCCTAGAGCCTTTATGTCAAGAATATCCCATTCTTCATCCTTCATGGCCTCCAGATTCTTTGCTACTCCACTCAATGGTAGGAATAGATCCTTCTGATATAAATAGTCTTCCATCTGCATCTTCCATAACTGGTAGTTTTGGCCGTTAAATTTCTCGACCCTAAACTTTCCATCTTCTGACATTGCTCCCACTCGAACCAGGAACCCTCTTTTCCTGCGAGTTACCTTACACTCTGATACCAGTTGTTAGAAAAATAGGACCGCGGAGCAATAAAATAAAACAAATGCAAAAACAAAAACACAAAAGACACACAATACAAGAGAGACACAGATTTACACGGTTCACCTAGTGTGGGCTATGTCCACTAGAGAAATTTCGAGGTCCTTCCTTTATTATTATCCAGCAAATGAAGGGATACAACCTACAACAAAACCCGTTGTAACTTCCTCTTCTTTCTCTCACAGTCTCCTCTCTCAGAATACAATATTCACCCTCATACATAGTCGCAATACATTTCCCTCATAAAAGAGGGTTGCCTTCTAGGGAAAAAAAAAACCCTAACATAATCTCTACCGTTAGATCTGTGACCTTATAATGAACGGTCCAGACAATGAAATTACAATATACTTTTATAAGTCAATTTTTTCTTTGGGGGCTTCGCCCCCGAACCCCCGCTGGGGGCCCGCTTGCCCCCAGACCCCCCAGCCGGGGGGTTGGACCCCCCGGACCCCTCAAAGGGGGTACCCACCCTATGCACTCCCTCGCGTGGAAGAGTGTACATACTTCTAGGGTGTAAATACTTCATGGGGTATAGACACGGCTGAAAGAAAAGGACCTCTGCATCTTGAAGATAATCAGGCTCCACAACCAACACCCCCCTCACCGTTAAAGGTCCAACGTTCACAGGGTTCTGGGATCCTTTACTGACTATTGATCTGGGTGGAACCGGATCCATTGTTGATTAGGGCGTGTTCTTTAAACACCATGTCAAACCCTCCCCCCACTACTAAAGTTATAACGGTCGGGGGGGGGGGGATCCGGAATCTCCTGTGGACCATCTGATTATGCAATAATGTGATGACCATAAATCTGAGCATGCCTTTTAAACATATTTTCGGACCCCCCCCCACCGTTAAAGGTCGAACAATCGGGGGGTACAAAATCTCCTGTGGACCGTAGATCTGGGTACCAACAGCTCAGTCATAGATCTAGGCCCGATCATTAATATCTAGGGCACAATTCAATATATGATGCATAACTTAGGATAAATGACCTTTTGTGGGTTTTGTGCGCAACTTCTTTTTCTTTGTATTACAATGGGGTTTAGAAAAGAATTTCATCATCAAGATCCTACACTTTCCATCTACCATTTTACACATTTTATTGAAAAGAAAACAACTAACATATGTCCTAACCTACGCCTTTACGCCCTTAGCCCAACTTAAGCTATTGGGATAAGAAAATAATCTACCTAGGGGCTATTTGACTAGGATTAGACTGTTTGGTCAAACTTATTCACTAACTTACCTAATTACTTGGCTAAGGTTAGACAATTTAGCCAATCTTATTCACTAATCCGAGATACTTAAATTCAAAAGACTTGACCATCTTTAAACTGTATGGATCAATTCGTTGTCATTTCATGGGGCTTAATCCTTTTTATTTTTCCCTCTTTGATATATCTATCTATCTATCTATCTATCTATCTATATATATATATATATATATTCTTTTTTTTGTTTCTCTTTATTTTCTTTTCATTCCTTTTAGAATGCAGCAATGTCTGCAAGTAAAAAACATTAAAGGGACAAAATTACAATCAACATTTGATCCTATAAATTATAAGGTTATAACAGTGGCTCCACCTGGGGATGGTATTCTCCTTGCGAGATGCCAAGAATCTTTTTTCTTGTTGTCATGGAAAAATTTCTTCTAGAACTTTTTATGTTATCTGACTTGCTTTATTTCAGAAATTTTGATGACATATTCAGTGTCTTAGGGCCTTCTCTCTGGGCATCAAACATCTGAACAAAAACACCTATACCTAAAACAACTCATAAAATAAATTATATGTACAATAGAATGGAAAGGTGATCTCTCTACTGAGGTGGCAAGTAATGCTTCAACATTGTGCCATTTATAGGTCCCCCTAACAGGTCTGATCTATCATTGTTAGCAAGTATAAAGGAATTATTTCCTTTGAAATCCTAAATGGTGTAAGGACCCTTCCACAAGATATTAAAATTTCCATGTTTACCTTTATCTTCATTTCAGAAGTCCCACCTCAAAACTAGATCACCCAATTCAAAGTTATCTTTTTAATATTTTCCTAGATCACTTGAGTTCTGTTGTAAGCTTCTTTTTTGGATTACATTAGGTGGATCATTTGATTTATTCTTCACTGGACATCATTTGGTTCTTCTTATGTTTCCTGCAATAGTTTCATGATAGGAACTCATAAAGAAAAGGGAAAAACTGCTTCGATGCCATACACCAATTGGTATGGAGACATACCAATCGATATTTTGGTGCTTATTTTGTCAGCCTAGAGTGCGAAAACCAACTTGTTATGCCATGATTTATTGTTTTCCTACAGTGTCTTTCTGAGAATGTTCACCAGAATTTTGTTAGAAGACTCAACTAGCCCATTTCCCTATGGGTAATAAGACGTCAAGTGTCCCAAAGTAATATGATATTGATTACAAAAATCTATGAGCCTTTTGGATCTGAAAGTTGTTGCATTGTCAGTTATAATTTTTCTAGGGCATCCCAAATGAGACAAAATGTTAGTTTCTAAAAGCTTGATGATGACAGAGTCAGTAGCTTGCCTACATAGTACAACCTCAATCCACATGGTGAAGTAGCCAGTGGTCATAAGGATCCATTTATGTTGGCCCGAATAGGGAGGATGTATTTCACCAATGAAATCTAGCCCCCATTGTTGGAAAGGAGATTCAATCGAGATGGGTTTCATTGGGAGTGGCAGAAGCTTCCTTCTACCTTAAAAAATATGACACTGGTGGCAAGAAATAACCTTCTAGTGAACGCCAACAAACAGAGTAGGCCAATAAAATCTAGCTCTCAGAATCTTGTTGGTTTTTTTCTTCTAGCTCAGCTCCCCACCACAGTCTCCTGCATGAAAATCTTTAAGAACTTTTTCAGCTTCATATTTTAACAAGAAATTAAGAAAGATACCACTAGGAACTTTCCAATAGAGATTTCCTTCCAAAATACAAAATTTCATTGCTTTCAATTTAAAAAATCTGGATTTGGTCTTAGTCAAACCAGGAGGAGGCTATAAATTGTGGAGTACGAAAATGAGGTCTGCCTACCAAGGGGAGTTTAAGAATGCCTCTTTTATGTTTGGAGTCTCCTTCTCTTCCAGTTTGTTTATTTCAGCCAAAAATTTAATATCCAAAGAATGAAAATTAGACTCAACCATTAGTTTGACCACACCCTATCCTTTGACCAATTTGGTAGGTTTTATTTCAATGTCATATTCTAGAATTACCACAATCCATTTTCCTCTTCTGTCATCCGGACTATCCTGGGTCAGGATATCCTTAACCACTGTGTTTGGGACGTATGCAATTGTGTGAGAGTGGAGAATATAGACCCTAAAATATTTTATAGCCTTTACCAGAGCAAAGGCTTGTTTCTCCATAATGTTGTAGCTCAATGCTGTGTCTCTTAAGGCTTTGCTGAAAAAATATATGGGTTGCTCGTACCCTTCACTATTTTTCTGCAACAATGTCACTGCGATAGTGTGCTCAGATGCAAAGGAGAAGAGGTAAAACTCTTTGGTATAGTCTGGGATAATCAGAACTGGAGATTTTGTGAGAGCATGTTTCACTTTCTCAAATGATTGTTTGGACTCAACATTCCATTTGATTTTGGTGTCCCTTTTTAACATATTGGTGATATTCCTGAGAAGTTCGGCCAAATTTGGTATGAATCTTCTAAGGAAATTTAATTTTCCAATGAAAGATTGTAGTTCTTTGAGGTTCCTAGGGTGTTCCACCTTCTGGATGTCTTCTATCCTACTGGGATCTATTTTAATTCCATATTTTGAGATTATGTGTCCCAGTAGTTTACCCTCCTCTAACTCGCAGAGGATTTTCTTAGGATTCAATGAAATCCTGAATTTCCTACACTTCTCAAACACAAGTTTGAGGTGGAGTAAATGTTCTTCGTCGGATTTGGAGTAAACGGTTGCATCATCCAGATAAATGAATATAAATTTCCCAGTCTCATCCATAAAGGAAATATCCATTGCTCTTTGGAAAATAGCCCCAACATTCATCAGACCAAAAGGCATCTTCACATATATGAAGGTTCCCCAGGGTGTCATAAAAGTTGTCTTCTCTTGATATTCTGTATGGACCAGAACTTGGTTGTAACCAGAGAAACCATCCAATAAGGAGATCTTGCTAGATCTGACCACCTTTTGTAAAATATGGTCCATTTTGGGTAAAGGGTAATTTTCTTTGAGGGAGACTTTGTTCATATTTATGAAATATATACAGAGTCTGATCTCGCCAGTTTTCTTCCTAGTTGGAACTAGGTTAGAAACCCATTTAGAAAATCTCAAGGGGACTATAATCTTGGCATCATACATCTTTTTTATTTATTTCTCTATCAGGGGAAGCAACTTATGATTAATTCTCCTAATTTTTCATCTGAAAGGTTTGTGTTCTTATTTTATGGGAATCCCGTGTTGTATGATGCTCATTTAATAGGATTTTAAGTCCTCATATCCCCAAGAAAAAACATCTATATATTCCTTAAAAAGTGCAATGTATTTTCTTTTTTTCTCTGGTGGCAGGGATTTAGATAGTTTTACCATTTTGGGGTTTTTTTCTATTCCTATGTTGCAATCTTCAACCTCTTTACTGCTAGCTTCAATTTTAGATTTTTTGGCCACATCATTAAAATCAAACAGAACTAAACCTCTAGGTAATACATTATTTTTCAATTGCAGAGTATTAGAATTTACATCATTTTCATTGAATTCTTCAGCATCTATTGTATTTACACCGTTATTCTCAAAAGCAGATTTATTTACAATTTCGTCACCATTTTCTAAATCTATGTTTGTACATTCAAACTCATTTTTACATTGCAGAAAATCTTCAATTTGATCATCATTTCCAAATACCTACCAATATCTGATGTTGTCAGGAATGGTGGGTCTGCACTTCACCTCCACTGTGTACTTGGAAGTGGGATGAAAAGGGATTTTACAGGTAGCTACTGATGTAGCCAGTCCATCTGCGAGTATATTTTGTCCCCTAGGCATCACCTGTAGGTCAACCTCAGTAAAGCATTGAAGAGAATCTAAAAAAACATTCCTATAGGCTCTAAGTATGATGTTTTGTTGCATACTCACCTTTGATTTTCTTGATAATCAATTCATAATCACCCCTTACCATTATCTTCTTATCACCAACCTTCTTCAACAATTTTAGGCTGAGCATTAAATCCTCGTACTCAACTATGTTGTTAGTACATTGGAAGTTCAATTTATAGGAATGATTCTCGGAGTATTTTGATCTATGGTTATGCATCCACACTCCCACTCCAACCCCTTATTTACTCACAACACCATCAAAGTCCATGCTGCAAAAGTCATCTGGCAATTCCTCAGTTTCTTCAATCATGGGGTTTCTTATTTCAACAACTTCTTTATCATCCTTTGGATCAAGTGCATCATCCTCCAGTTGTGTGATTTGTTCTTCAAAATCACCATCGTTATATAGAATGAAAGAATACAGGTCAAAGGCGGAATACAGTGGGTAATTGTGTGGATTTTCTTGACTACTGACCATATACTTCATTAATGTTTCCCTGTAAAGTCTTCTTTGTTGACCGAAAATCGGAATGGTGGTGTAGGACATGTTGAGCTGCATGGTTCCTCTCAATTTAGCTCCCCAAGACCTTGACAACAACATTCCATACTTGGGGGCAATATCTGCCATGACGATGTCTGTCACCAAACTCTTCGTCGATATTTGAGCCAAGGTGATGCATGAGTCTTTAATTAGGTCTATACATTTGACCTTGTTGGAGTCAAAAGAATGCAAATATTTGTAGGGTCTAGTGACCTCGAAACCCAACTTTTCCATCATGGCTTTGGGCATTAGGTTGTGAGAGGCACCTAAATCCAGCATAACGTTGTGTAATATCATATCGTGGATATTTAGGCTGATGCAAAAAGGGGCCACGATGCCATTATTAGTTTGACCATCAACTTTAGGGTCGAATAGGAGCTCAAGTTGATCATCGACAAGGTGGGTTCCTATCAGTCATGGTGAGTCTCTCCATCATTTTCTCCATATCTCTAGCAAGAGAGTCTAATTTGACATCTGATGAGGAAGTATAAGGTTCTTCTTTGATGGTAACCCTCCTTTTTGTTCTCTTCCTAGCCCTTCTGGCCAAAAGATATTCTTCTACACTGACGACACTTCTTTGCATGTCATCCATAGTTGCTGCATTTCTTTCCCTCAATTGATATGACATGCTGGTGTCAAAATCATCAGGGAACTTTATTAATGCCAAACCTTGTGGTGGTTTGATTTCAGTTGGGATAGCATTGTATAAATTGTCGAAACAAGTGCAATAATCCTGCATCGTCTCTCTGGGGTTCCTCCTGATGTTCTCATATTCAGACAGGATCTGGAGAGGATTTTTCTTTACCTCCCACTGGTCGAGGAAATTCCAATGAAAACCAATAATATTAGTAATGGTAGCAGCGCGTAAAGTTGTGAACCACTTTTTCACTTCTCTAGTCAGGCTTTGTGAAAATAATCTCATCTGCACATCAGCCTTGTCTACTTCTTGCAGGTCAAAGTAATCGTTCATTTTGTCAATATGTTGTTGTGCATTCAAGGGACCAGTACCATCAAACTGTGTGAGTCTGATTTGATAATCTTGGGGCATGTCACGTAAAGGAGAAAAAAATACCAATGGAGAATATTTTGCTGCCATGATTGGTGGAGGAGGTTGAACAACAACTTGTGTGATAGGGGAGGAAATGCCTGAAGATATAAAGGATGAAGGGCTTGGAAGGATGGAATGACCTAGTGTGGGTTTAGCAAAAACTGCAACAATAGTTAAATAAGGAAGTTAGACGGAATGTTGAAGATGGAGTTTGTTTAAGGCTTGACAAATATTTGAAACAAGGTATTTGAATTTATCAGTCTCGAGGTGAAAATGTTGATCAACTTTAGTTCTAGGAGAACGTGTCACAGGGGTCCTAGTCTTAAGAACTATTTTCTCCAAGAATGTTTTACTGAAAAAACTGTCGAATTTTGTCTTGAAAAGACTTGTTTGGAAGAGGATTTTAGTCTCAAGGTATGGAAGAATACCTAACTTCTCTAGGATGGACAAAGACCTTGGAAATGAGCTGTTATGTCTAAAAACATTTGCAGTGTTTTTCTTCTTGAGTAGTCTTTCGGGGTTATCTATTACTATTGGAGGTTCTAGGTCAAGGTGTGATCTGGTAGAAATTCTTTGGGGAGCCAGAACTATTGATTTTATTCTTCCTTTGGATATTTTAACTACTTATATACAAAGTTTAACAACCTATGAACATTATTTCCTAATAAAATTTCAATTTTGTGTTTCTTCCAGAAATAAAGTTGTCTTTGTTCTAGGAAAAAGAAAACAAAGGGTGGAAAGTTTGTTCAGTTCTTCCCCAGTATGGTCACCATTTATGTTATCACTCTATAAATTCATAGAGGTTGTTGTGAGGTAAGAACAAATCTAACAGAGGTAACCTTAACCAACTGCTTCGAAACTAGGCACTAGCCCTACCAGTTTCAGAGAGGGATCTCTCTGTGAGTTTTATATTTGTTTAGATTTTCAATATTTTAGGCTAGTTAAAAAGAATATAACTGAGTTTTTTGTATTGTTTTAAATGAAATGGTTGAATATCACTTACGCTTCCATTGGGCTATGGGTTCTATTTTAGAAAGATAGAGGTTAAAGGTAGATTTTATAAGATTCATTTTACAGGGTGAGATAGTGCTAACGTTGGATTCTTTTGGAATATAATGGTGTATTGCTGAAAAGAAGAGATATCAGTTAAAACAAAAAGCATTTAAGAATTTCTTTGTTATAACGTCAGAAGAAAAAATGTTTAAATCTATAAAATATTAAGAACAGAGTACACAATGGCAAATTCTACAACTTTAACTTCTTTTAAAGATTAGATTTAGAAAGGCAATATGATAACAGAGAAGGAAAAACGTTTACACAGACAGAGGAAACTTCACCAATGATGAACACGCAGGAATCCTGTGAAACTTCTCTTTGTATTATTGGGATAAATTCTTGATAAAAATTAGAGCAATTAGAGATTGCTTGGGCATAAAGATAAACAACCCTAAATACTTCTAAGTTGGAAATATTTATAATAAAAGTTACAATGAACCTGTCATTATTGACCAGGACGTGATTGAGTCTGAGTCTAATTAACTAACTAACAAAATGAAGAAATGTAGTAACTGATGATGATGTGTAAAATATCTCATGCTAATTTCGGGGAAGACCATTGGTGAGTCATTAAGATGACTTCGACTGCACTGGATGCTGAGCTGCATGAGGCTTTACCTTTACTCAATTAGTTCACATGGCTCATCCCATCTTTGTGTGCTCAGGATGATAAATTTCAATAGCCGGTGGTAGACTTCATCCATCTCGGTGTATTTAGAAAAAGTCGGCTTGATGAAGAAGATGTACTTGATTTCATTTTGTATGTTGAGGTCATGCTGCAAAGTCTCCAAGAACGCTTTGCTCATGATGTTTCCCTGTATCCATGAAAACTTGGAACTATCTTTGGCCATGGTAGAGATCCTTTGCTTTTAATCGGACAAAGTCATTAATTTATCATTTAGGACACATAGATCGAGAAGACCCTTTTTCTATAAGGCTTCAATCTTGCTAAAAAATCTCTTAACTCTAATGTCCATATTCTGAGCCTTTTCCTCCAACTATAACATTAATCATTTTTTACTCAACACTCTTTTTACTTGGAGGATAGTCTTTGTTATGTCTTTGACTTTCAGTTCTTCCATCTCTTCTCTGGTTTTTGAGTTCAAAAACTTGATGATCTCATTGGCTGTTGAGGGCATCTCACCCAGCTCTATTCTTATCCTGTCAATGACCTCCCTACTCTTTAACAACAAATCATGTTGCTCGAACATGATTTGCACCATGGGCCAAATTTCATTTATGTATTTCGAGATATATGTCCATATATTTTCCTTATTCTTTGTTAATGGCTTATCTGCCACTGTTTGTTTCTAGAGTTGTTGTATTTCTTGCTTAAGCTTCTCTGTTGCATGTCTCTTGACATTGTATCTTGTTTGGAAAGAATATTTCAGTTCCTAGAGATTTTCAATCTCCCTTTTCAACCTATTAATCTTTGTTTACTACATATTCATTTCCTCCATGGACTTTGTTAGCTCCATAGTTCTCTCCAGTGCTGTGAATGGAGTTGTTGATGGAATTTATGCAGTAGTGGTTGTTGGCATAGCTGTTGTACTGACTTCTGCAATGGGAAATACACTCATTGGAATGACTTCCATTGAGGTCAATTGTTACTTTTCTTTCAATAACTTTTCCAACTCTGCCTCCATTTCCATGAGTTGTGCGTTCTACTGCATGATATGTTTTAGCAATTCTTGTTTCTCATTTTCTGCCTCAGTTATTTCTTTAGCTTGTGAATCCTCTATTGGTGGAAATTTCAGATGTTTTCTTACAGATGCAATGTCAACATTCTTCTTCTTTATCATCTCCTATGCTGCTTTTACATTTGAGGGATCGTACCTGATCTTGAGCACCAACTCCTCTAAGGATTTTACTCTATTGTCTTTTGAAAAAGAGGATATCTTTTCTAACTTCAATTGGTTTTGAACATTGCTTAAATATACTTGTAACTTAACTGTTGTAGAGGAAGCATGTTCTAATGTGGAGAAGACCATTTCTCTAGTCTGTCTGTGCAAATCCATCTGGTCAACTAGATGGACTTGTTTAGTGTCAAAAACAATAGTTGACCTCTTGTAGTCAGTGATCTCTTTGGGTTGAGGCACCTATGCTTGTAGGAATTCCATATGCATTCTTCCTTTCTCTGTGTCAAAGGATGACAATAGTTTGTGTTGTGATGTGGAGGTTTGCTTCCAGAACTGGGAGTAGGTGTTATTAGTCATCATCTGGTTCTTCTTTTTAATCATATCATATTTCTCAGAAATGTTTACAGGTGCAGATCCTTTTGGAGCTTGGGTGGTCACAACTATCTCTGTCTTATTCTTTGAAGAAGAAGTTGACACCACCTACTGTATTCTTTCAATCACTGTGGTAGAGTAGGGCTCTTCCTCACCAGACATGTGATTAGTATGTGTGGTTTTGGGTTTATTATTGTATACCTGAAAATATTCGGTCGATACCTCAGTGATTGAAGGTGAATCATCCTTCCTTGTCCTTTTTTCCTTGGATATCTGTGGAGTGGAAGTCAATGGAAAATAGACTGAAGGGGATTCCTGTGACCTTATATCTACCGGAGTGTGTGTTTCCCACTCTGTCTGGTTCACATATTTTTCAATTACATGTTTGAGAGTGTGATCATAAGATGAACTTTTGTTCTTGGATATCATCTCTGCAATGATTCCACTGGGGTCATATTGCCAAATAAAATTGGTGTTGAATTTCATTTCCCTCAATAATTTATCTGCCTCTTCCCCAACATCTCGACTGTTGCAGCTAAACAGTCATATTTTCCCCTTGATCATCATCTGTTGTTTTTTCTTTAGAGACACAAAATGGATTTCATCTGAGTTTATCATTTGACGAATATACTTCAGTGTGAGTATTCAAATAGGCACATACTTGGGCAACTTGTAAGGAGATATTTCACACCCATACACTCTGATTTCTGTGTGATTTTGGTATAGGAACCAGACCCCAGTCTTTGCGATATCTGAAAGGTGAAGAACCCTTTAGATATCCTCATTTATCCTTGGCTCTGGTCTTCCACTAAGAATGCCTACCACTGGATGATAGAATAACTCGATGAATTGTTTGAAAGTGAACTCAGTGGAGCTTCTCCTTAGCAACAATGTCCATAAAGTGACTTCTTGAGGTTTTCCTTCCTTGTCCATCTTCTGCATGTGAAAGGAAAATTTGTCTGCTTGATAGAACATGAACATGTAGGCCAATATTGAAGAATACCAGAACATGCCTTCTGTAGGGAAATTTTCCAACAAGTCGTCCAGGTTCTTGGCTAAGAAACCATTATAGTCAAAATGGGTGGCCACTTTCTATTCAACAGAGAAAATGGACAGGAAACCTAAGATAGGTTCATCCACCCATTCATCTAAGAAATAACCGAGCAAACACCACAATGTTGAGATAATCTTATTTTCCTTTTCAAAAAATATAGATGAGTTATAGGGAGGATTCTTCTTACACAATCGAGCATCTTGTGGAAGGAACACCTTGAAGATCTATGCTCTTTGGGGAAAGATCAGGTTCTGATACAATTCTATCAGGATTTCAATTGTGAGGGGAGAACAGGGTTCAAATCTAGCCACTTGCATCATATGATCGATGGCATCGGGTGAAATAATGAAAAAGGTTTTTCCAAATAAAGATAAAATGGCTCTCTGATCAGGGAGGTAGTGTGCTTGGCACTTGAGGCAAAACTCAGGAAAGTGATAGACTTGGGGAAAAAGATACAGAGGGATATTTGACTGCCAAATATCGATTTCATCACTCTGATCGATGAAGGTGTCTCTGAGCCATGACTGTAGCTCAACAAAGTCAAATTCTGACTTGGTTTATGAGATTAGATAGTCTTTTTCTGCTAACGGGATCCGGTCGAGATCGACAGGAGGTGGGAAAAAAGGATTTTCCTCTACTTTTGATTTTTTATTTTTGGGTTCCATTGATTTCCTCTGGTACCTGCATATTGAACACGCATTAGTAGATGAAAAACTCTGGTTGGATGAGGTGTTGTAGAGGCAATGGAAAATGAGTCTTTGATACGAAGGGAGTGTGAGTCAAATGGGAACTGACCAAAATGGGGTTGAATTTGAGTGAACAGATATCTGTTGGGAAAAGAAGGATAGGTCAGATGAACAATGGGTATGTGGCCAATCATAAATGGCCAATGGATCATTTAGAGCATGAGAGGGTAAGGTTAAGGACATATGATGTTTGAAAATGATTGAAATGCAAAAAGGTGATTGGGAGATGAACTAAATGGATATGACCTATAACGGTTAACTAGAGGGGACATGTTGACGAGGTCATGACATGGAACTGGTAGAGGGTAGTTGTGGGATACAACACCTCTGGATGATAGTGGTGAGTTGGATAAATGGTAGGCTTCAAATGTTTGGAGAGGGGAATTATGATGCAATGAGGTGATGCCACATTGGGATGGAGCCTTCATGGACTTTGCTTCATTCTAGACCCCCCCTCTCACTGTTAAAGGTTAAACGGTTGGGGGGGGGGTCCGAGATCCTTTGCTGACCGTTGATCTAGGAAGAGCTGGATCCACCGCTCATTTGGGCACATTCTTTAAACACCATGTTTTGCACACAACTTATTTTTCTTTCTATGGCCATGGGGTTTAGAAAACCATTTCATCATCAATATCCTGCACTTTCCATCGATCATCTTACACATTTTATTGAAAAGAAAACAACTAACCTATGTCCTAAGCTACTCCTTTGCGGATTTATCCCAACTTAAACTATTGGGCTAAGAAAATAGTCTACCTAGGGGCTATTTTACCAAGATTAGACTATTTGGTCAAACTTATTCACTAACTAATCTAATTAGTTGGCTAAGGTTGGACAATTTATCCAAGCTTATTCACTAATCGTAAATACTTAAATTCAAAAGACTTGACCATGTTAAACTGTATGGATCAAGTCATTGTCATTTCATGGGGCTTACTCATTTTTCTTTTTCCCTCTTATATATATATATATATATATATATATATATATTCATTTTTTTCTTTTTTTTGTTTCTTTTCTTTTCATTCCTTTTAGAATGCAACAATGTCTACAAGTCAAAAACATTAAAGGGACAAAATTACAATCAACATTTGATCCTATAAATTATAGGGTTATAACAATATTCACCAAATTTGCACATTGTAAATATGCTAAAGAGATTTGGGAAAAAATTCAAAATATTTATGAAGGATATTCAAAAGTCAAGGTCGCAAAGCTTCAAACTTATAGAGGTCAATTCAAACAACTTAAGATGAAGGAAGATAAGAGTATTGCAGCTCACTTTTTATGAGTTGATGAAACTATAAATGCAATCATGTATTGGGAGAAAAAATCAAAGAATCTGTAATTGTTCAAAAAATACTATGATCTCTTCATATGAAATTTTACCCTAAGATATCAACACTAGAAGAAAGATCAGATCTAAAATCAATAAGTATGGATGAATTACATAGAATCTTCATAGCATATGAAATGAGAACTAAACAGGAAAATCCAGATATAAAAGAAGCATCCTTCAAAGAATCCAAAAATTCAAATAAAAATGGAAGGAAAAAAGAAGAACATAGCAGTAGCAATGACATCTTGAAAGATGATGAAGAAGTGGTCAACTTTGTCAAAAGACTGAACAACGGAACTGGCGGTAGGTATAGAGGTAAGATTCCTTTAATTTGTTTTAATTGTGATGGTATTGGTCATTTTTATAACAAATGTCCTTATAAGAAAAAGAGAAATGATGAAGGTTACTCAAAAGGCAAACAAACATATAAAGGAAAAAGAACCACAAACAAATTTTTCAATAAAATCTTATTCACCAAAGAAGACATATCATCATCAGATGAAGATGAAGTCAGTGACAATGAGACATAGAGAGTTCTATTCATGGTAGTAGAAGACTCTGATAAAGAAGACTCTGAAGAAGAATATGAAGAAGTCGAAGAACAAGAAGTCCAAGAAGAGATTGAAGAGGCAAAAGTTGACTACCAAAAGGAATTAATGTGTGCAATAGAAGTTATCAGAAGAGGAAAGAAGAAAAAAAAGAAACTACAAGTAGAACTAGACAAGAAAGAACACACTCAAGAACTAGAACAAATGATCACAAATTTTAAGGTTCAAATAGAAGAAGATAAAAGAATTGAAGAATCAGTCAAAGAACAACTAGAATAAAAAGACAAGATCATTAGAAATTTGGAAGCAGAGATTGTCAAATTAAGAAAGGATATTCAAAAGAAAAATATGCAGAATAACTCAAAATTTTTGGATGACATTATCAACAGTAAAAAATATCATCATGATAAGTCCGGAATTGGAGACAATCAGACATAAAAAGGATCAAGATCCAAAACAACAGAGAAAGAAACATATCCAAAAACCTATGCATAAACAATAAAAGAGGATAGGAAGATATACAAGGAAGATTACAGGGACACTCGTCCACCGAGAAGATTCAGATTTCAGAATCAACAACCGACAAATAGGCCTCGGGAAGAAGAATAATCTATAAGAGTTCCTCATTTCATAATATATTCAACTCCTAGGTATCAAACTATGCTTTTTAGTTTATATTATGCATGTAATAATTTTGGACATAAAGCTATGAATTGCAGATCTAACAAAAGAAACACACAAATTTGAAATTCAGAGATAAATGGGTTATCCATGAAGGCCTAGTGAAACAAAGAGAATAAGTTACAATGGATTTGAATCTTTGAGCACTGAAGTGAAATGTTACAAATGTAACATTTTTGGACACATGGCCAAAGATTTTAGAATGAAAGTCCCTCCTAGAGAACCACAACAAAATAACAACAGTCACAGACATGAACCTCGGGAAAGGACATGGATAAGAAATCATGATCAGTATAGAAATGCAAAATGCACACTCTCTCTACAAGATAAGTAGAATAATTGTGCTTGGTATGTTGACAGTGGATGTTCAAAACACATGACAAGTGATAGAGACAGGTTTTGTTACATTATGAAAGGAAAGAGATGGATCAATATCCATCATAAATGATGATTCATCTAAAATCATTGGAAAAGGCATAGTAAGAATTGGGAACAAGAATAACAAGGAAAAAAATGTTCTACTAGTAGAACATATGAAACATAATATTCTAAGTGCGAGTCAAATGTGTGACCAAGGCCATAAAGTTACTTTCGATTCACAAAAGTGTGAGATAAGAAAATAAGGTTCAGGAAAATTGATTGCTACAACTGTGAGAAATTCAAGAAAAATATATGTATTAAGTGAAATTGGAAATGAAAAGTGTTTTCTAGGAAAGGAAGAAGAAATTTGGCTATGGCACAGAACAATGGGTCACACACATTTTGATAACCTTTTCAAATTCAGAAGAAGAGAAGCAATTAGAGAAATTCCCGAGATCACGAAACCAACCAACACTTTATGCAAGCATTGTCAACAAGGAAAGAAAACAAAGACCAAGTTCAAATCAAAGGAATATTCAATGACAAGAACACTAGAAATTGTGCATATTGATCTAGTTGGACCAACTACAACAAATGGTTTAAAAGGTGAGAAATACCTTATGTTATTAGTTGATGATTATACAAGAATGAATGCAGTTTCCTTTCTAAAGAATAAGTCAGAAGCTTTTGAAAACTTCAAGATCTACAAGGAAATGGTTCAAAATGAAATGGATTCAAAAATAAAATGTTTGAGATCTAGTAATGGAGGAGAGTTCACATCAAAGGAATTTATGGACTACTATAGCTATCATGGAATAAAAAGGCAATTCTCCATTACTAGGACACCTCAACATAATGGAATTATTGAAAGAAAGAACGGGACAGTACAAGAAATGGATCGAACAATGCTATTGGATTCCAAATTGACAGATATATTTTCGACATAGGAAGTGCATACAACAATTCACATTCAAAACAGAGTAATTCTCAGAAACAACATTGACAAAACTGCCTACGAGCTATGGAAAGGAACACCAACAAATGTGAAGCACTTCAGTGTTTTTGGAAGAAAATGCTACATCAAAAGAGAAGATGGCAGAATGGGAAATTTTGACTCTCATGTGGAGAAATGAGTACCTGTTGATTACTCAAATACAAGGAAAGCATACAAGTGTTACAATATTAGATTGAACAAAGTTGTAGAAAGAATCAACGTAACAATTGATGAAACGGGCATACCATAATCAAAGGAAGAAGAAAATGAATCAATGGAACAACTTTTCGAAGAAGAAGTAGAAGATGAAAAGGAAGTAGAAGAGAAAGATGAAGAGAATCTCATAGAAGCAGAACAACAAGTTCAGCAAGTGCCTCCAAATACATTTATTAGACAAGTATAGAACAATTATCCTTCAGATCAGATTATCAGAAAAAAATACGCAAGAGTTGAGACTAGAAGAAGAATTCATTCACCAAAACAATCACACATAGTACTCACATGTACAATTGAACCAACCTATTTTGAAGAGGCTAGAAAGGATGAATTTTGGATCAAGGCCATGGATGATGAATTGGATCAAATAGAGAAAAATGACACTTGGGAATTGGCTCCAAGACCAAAGGATAAGAATGTGATCAACACAAACTGGGTATACAGGAATAAATTGAACGAAGATGGATAGGTTACAAGGAACAAAACTATATTGGTATGTTAAGGATATCCACAAGTTGAAGGAATCGAATTTGAAGAGACATTTTCCCTAATTTCCAGAATGGAAGCAATCTGATTGCTTTTATCGTATTCATGATCCAAAAATATTAAAGTGTATCAAATGGACGTAAAATCAACTTTTATGAATGGGTAACTTGAAGAATAAGTCAGAGAATGCAGACTACGTGTGAAAATTAAAGAAGGCCTTGTATGGTCTAAAACAATATCCTAGAGCATGATACTCTTGACTGGATAAATATCTACAATAGACAGGGTTCAAAAAAGGAATTGAAGACAACAACCTCTACATCAAGGTATGACAAAATGATATTTTATTAATTGAAGTTTATGTTGATGATATTATTTTTGGTAGTGATGATGACAGGTTAAGCCAGAAATTTGCAAAGGATATGCATAATGAATTGGAAATGTCATTACTTGGATAACTATTCTTATTTCTAACACTTCAGATACGTCAAAGAAACCAAGGAATTTTTATTTCTCAAACTAAGTATATCAGAGAAATGCTAAAGAGGTTCAGAATGGAATATTGTAAACCAGTTATCACTCCCATGCAAACCAGTTGCGAGTAAAGAAAAGATGATGATTCAAAGTCTATAGATTAGAGGAAATACAGGTCAATTATTGGTAGCCTACTATATGTGACAACATCCAGACCAAATGTAATTCATGAGGTTAGACAGGTGGAATGATTTCAAGAAGCACCAAAGGAATTACATGTGTTAGCAGTGAAGACGATTTTCAAATATCTCAAAGGAACATAAGAGTTTGGATTATGGTATCCAAAAGGAAATGATCTATCTCTTATTGCCTACGCACATGCATATTGGGTAGGTTGTATTGATGACCGATGAAGAACCAAAGGAGAGAATTTTTACTTGGGTAAGTTCTTAGTATCGTAGCTAAGCAAGAAACAATCATCAATATCTCTATCTACAACCGACGCAAAGTATATTGCAACAACATCATGTTGTACATAGGTTCTTTGGATGAAACAAAATCTGTTAGATATACAGGTTGAGTATGATGAGACCATTCCAATATATTGTCATAATACAAGCGCCATCAATATCTCAAAGAACCCAATGATGCACTCCAAGATGAAGAACATTCCAATCAAGTATCACTTTCTATGGGAATGAGTTGCAGAAAAGAACATCAGAGTTGAGTATGTGGGCAAAAAAGAACAAATGGTAGACATCTTTACAAAACCACTTCCATGGGAATCCTTGGAGTATATTTGCCAGAGACTCAGAGTTATTTCTACTCCAAAATGAATTATTTTCAATGCTTATATTATGTGTCTTAGATGTACATGAAGAAGTACCATAAAGAGGACATTCAGTTAGGGGGAGAAACCCCGGATGGAAATATACCTTTGCCATTGATGAAAAAAGGGGAGATATTTATCATATACAGAGGACAAAGGCATTATTCCAAGGGGAGAAATGGTCACAGAGATGCAAAGGACAAAGGCATGGTTCCAGGGGGAGCATGAGTGATATGACTTCATTATTGCATGAAATGATTTCAGTATTGCATCAGAGTATTTCCATCAATTCCAAAGGGGGAGATTGTTGATTAAGTTTGGTTGTCATTAATCTCAACCCTCGAAGAAAGTCTGATAGTGAATTCTAGTAACACAAAGGTTTGGGTAATGGACCCAAGGTTGTTTCATGTATAATGGTATGAGTTTTAATATATTTGAAGGTAATACTATTCTATATGGATAGTAAATGTCATTCCATTTCTGGTGGTATGTGGAATGTCACAAAACTCCTCACAGTTTGAGATTTATGGCCTTACGAAGTTGGAGGACCCTCATATGTTGGCTTGAAGCCCCAAAAGGTCAAAGAAGTCAAAGAGCTTGCAAAGAAAAAATTATTATTAAAATGATAAAGTAAAGTGACAAAGTCAAGAAGGATTATTTAAATAATAATGTGAAGTAACAAAATCAAAGAACATTATTTAAATGATAAAGTGAGGTGACAAAGTCAAGGAGGAATATTTAAATGATAAAGTAATGGAGAACATTCTAATTATGGAATGTGGTTAACCCTAAAAATGAGGAAAATAGGTTAAGTGACTTAATGGGTTAAGTGACCTATAAATAGGTTAAGTGACCTAGAAATGGGTTAATTGACCTAGAAATGGGTTAAGTGACCCAGAAGATGCTTCTAAGGAAGATATTTGGAGAGTATAAATAAGAGGCAAGGATCTCTCATTTTACATCACACATGATCATATTGAATATCTATAGGTGACTGAGGTAACAAAAGGATATTTAATCCGAATTCCAGAGGGAAGGTGAAGAAAATAAGGTCGAAATTCAAGGGAGGAGAAATTCTTTTGATGATGCTTTCTAAGGTATTTTATTTACAGGTCATCTCACCATTTTCACAATAAATGTTTTTATAGAATGATTCAGACTGTGAAATTGATAGGACATTCAGGAAACATATCCATGTATCTGTGGTAAAAAATTCATCTTTTGGGTATTTGAATTTTTAGATTTACACTCCGTGAAAAATAGGGTTTGTGGCTAGTCCTGAAACTAGTCTAAAAGAGGTGTTTCGGGTAAAAACGTCATAACTTCTTCATAACAGATCCAAATTGAGGAAGAAAAAATATGTTGGTTATAATAGAGTCTATAGTATTATGTGTAACATTTTAATATCCATTCAACAAATATTCTATGTGTGGCATTCTCCATAAGGTCACTCTCTAGAATAAGCCGTAACTCAACAAGCTATGACATTTTTTCTATAACTCCTTTTCTGAGAGGTTCCAAGTAGTGACACCTGGATTCATTTGCATAAAACAAATTGAATAAAATTATGTAGTACTTTCATATATTTATTCATTACAGGTACATAGTTATGATTATTTCAAGTTAGGGTTGTTGACTAATCCCAAACTAGTCATGTGAGACTAAAGAAAAGGTTGATGAAAATGATAGTCTCTTGTTGTGGAAGTTAAGGAAGATTTGTAGGTATGCAATCATATACACTAGGTCTATTAAAGAGTTACAAATAATATTTTGATGATGAAATTGATGGGGGATTTTGGTTAAGGTACATGTTGGGTACATGGTTGAGACAAGTAGTTGATGAGTTGGCACATACATGAGGTGTACAGTTGATGATGTCGATACATTTTGATGAGTAGTTTACACATGATTGGTACATAATTGGTACACGGTTAGATGCACTTGTTTATGGTACATGCTGATTACAAGTTGTTTGGTACAGCTTGGTGCATGGTTGATGCACTTGTTTATGGTACAGGTTGATCAAAGTTTGAGGTATAGGTTTGTGCATGGTTGATGCATGGTTCAGGTTTATTGGTACAGGTTTACAACATTATATCTAATAGTGATAGTGTGTTAGTGGTTCCATCATTCTAATTCTACTTCAAGACAGTTGGATGGGGCAAGGATAGGTGGTTGTAGCCACCTTTCGGTTGTAGCCAGAGAGCATAGGCGGTTGTATCCGGATTCTGGTTATAGCTAGAGAATATGGGAGTTAGAGCTTCCTTCAGGTGTAGCTTGAGAAATAAGGGGGTTGGAGCCTCCTTCTAGGTGCATCTAGAAAATAGAGGAAGTTGGTGCTTCCAATGAATGTAATTCTTCACGACATATAAGAAAAAGCATTATGTGGTTTTCTCCATCTTTGGGTTTCCACGTAAAACATTGGTGTAATTTGTATGTGTATGATTGTTCATTTGTTCATTGCTTATTTACTCTGAAGTTATTGGATTATAATTCTACATTGATATAAAACTTGGATTATATGGTTAAAATTGATTAAATTTATCTATTATTGATTCACCCCCCCACCCCACCTCTCACTAATCCAATAATGTCCTCATGCATGAATGCCATATCTACCATAAAAAATGTGCCAATCATACTGCTAGTAGGTGCCTCTAACAATGTACCAAAAGTCTAGCAATCATGCATCAACTATAGATCAAGATATGACTCATCAATTATGTACAATATGATCACCTCATCAACTCATTAAATACATGTACCAATATGTAGCTCATCCATATGCCAAATGAATGTACCAAGATATCCAACAAATATTCTTCCAATAATACATCACAGGATATATCAATGAAACTCAAATATGTATCATCCATGTAGCCCAACAGATCATCTTCAGCCTCCATTCACTACAAAAAATACTAAGCATCCAAAAGGTGCTAGAGGTATGCCTCAATAGATCAATGACATATCTAACTAGCATCATCATGATAAATCTCATAACCAAAGTTCCATAACTTCACCATCACAACTAGCATTGTTCTTCAACAGAAAAATGTCTCAATCCACACTCTAGGGTTAGTACCATACATCCAAGATAGTCTTTCAATACTCAACCATATGTCACCACCATACATATATCAATTATGTATGCGAACATGTAATCATGAAAACCTCCAGTAAACAATGTCAGACCCTGCATCATAGAGTTATACCATTATACCATGCTACAACTCATCTGCATAGCCTTTTCTCAAGGATTTACCATAGATACAAGGCCTACTGCAAAGGCATCTCACATATATATGTGACCTATTCATAGGTCATCTCACGTGTGTACGTGATTGTTACCCATTGTAACCGGCGTATACTTCTGGAGATGAAAAACTTGAGCTTCCCTTAAGGTTTCCATTCTACTATGGTTGTTCAGTCTACTTTACCCACTTCTGAAGGTCTCCCTTCTTCTCATAACCTGAGCTCTGAGCTTCCATCTTTTAAAAATTGTCTTCCTTCCTAACTTCATTCCTTCTTCTAGTCATGCTATATGATGTCCTCATCATGGACTTTCTTCTTGTGTTCCATCAATCCTGGGATTTGTGACGAAATCCACTATAATTATAGCATCTCATAATGTGATACTGAGAAACAATGTGTTCTATTTGATTACATATCCAACATAATAAGGTGTTATGAAATATTTCATTATCTCTTCTTGCATACAATCTACACTCCAAAGCTTTCTGACCATATTCATTACATGAGTAACAATGACCATGAAAAAAAAATTCATACCTTTGATTTGGTGTCCATATTTAAGTTGTATTGAATTTTCTTTAAGATGTAAATATGGCTTCTTGATGTCCTCCTTGCTTTGTCCTTTCCTTCCCTTGTGTAGATGGCTGACTTGCAACATTATTTCCATCCTTTGAGAGTGAAAGACTTACCTCATGCTTCTTTGAGGTTCTTTCTTTCACATGTGTAGCTTCTTTCTTGTATCCAAGACCTGATTTATCATTTGGTGATCTTTGACTATCCAAGATCTCATTCAACATTGTTGAGATATTCAAGAATTTTTTTTTATTCACTACTTTCTTTCTAAGATCAACAACTTCGGCTTACAACTTATGACATGACTTTTCCTTTTCAATTACTTGATTCTTTAATAGTTCCTCTATTCCTTTTTATTATTCAATTTGGGTCTTGCGATGGTGATCCAGGTGGATATCGGTGGCCACCCACCTTTTCCAACTCACTCAAAATAGTTTTCCGACAATTTTGGCAATTTACTATTTTTAGCAGTTTTAACTTTTGGGGCCATTTTGAGGGCCTAAAAGAACATTTTTCGTGATCGAGATTCTCAATGATAGTTGAAGGAATGATTGAGCCCCCAAAATGAACCTCATCGATGATACATTTCCAACGGGCTATCGTGCACCTAAAACTAAGATCGTATGCAAAATTTACGACCCTATGAAGTTGATGTACTAACTTACCCAACTAAAGTTACGACCCCGTAAAGTTTTGACGCTTCATATCCTAGTGTTATGTTTTTGGATGTCTGTAGTTTTCGAAGATCCTGTTTATTGTAAAAATTCCTTCAGATTCTCATTGTAATCATCTTCTTTCGAATGTGAGTAGCAGTCACATCTCTTCTCAGAGGTAAGTTTCCACCATTCTAGCGAGTCTTTCACTCTATATTTTTACAATCTCTGTACATTTATTTCATTAATAGAAGTATTTTAATATTGTATATCTATGTTTATGGTTTCATCTATGATATATTTATGTAATATTATTGGATATCCTCGATGTCTCTGTTCATTTATTTATTATATCTCCTCTCTCATTTTGTGCCGAAAATAATCCAGATCTGTGGTATCAGAGGAGGTTTCTCTTGATTGTTTTCTCAGTACATGTCCCCGACAAGGTATGAGTATATAAATTTGGGTCTCGAGCTTGTCTCTCTTGAAGACAATCTCTCTCACATGCCCAAGAAACCCTCCATGGAAGAAGAAAAGTAAAATGATGTAGTAGACGATTCTATCAATCTGTTTCTTGAGAAATATCTCACGTGACAGAGGGATGAAATGATGGAGAAATTTTCCCACATCCTTCAATGCCTACAGATAGAAACAAGTGCATATTCATCAAACAACCACTTTGGAAGAACCTCTTCTTTCATGGTACAGGTTAATTTTGATTTTCCCTTATTTGAAGGTCAAATAGATGTGGATGCCCTATACAAATGGTTAAATCTTCTTTAAGGTTATTTCTTTGTTCACAATTTTTTTGACAGAGAAAATATCACCTTTTCACTCCTTGAGGCTCTCCTCCATGTCAAAAATTGGTGGGAAATTTACTTGGAGAAAATTTCCACAGAGGATTTTGTAATATATTGGGCCGAGCCCACTTGGGATTTTTTTGTGGATGTGGTAAAGGAACAATATTACCCTGTTGGAAACTATGAGGACGAGTAGATGAGACAGAACACTCTAAAACAAGAGAGGGGCCAAGCGGTGCTAGAGTTCACCAATACCTTCCATACCTTGCACACCAAGATGGGTATCGAAGACTCCAAGCGACATTTGGTTTTGAAATACCGCAGGGCTCTAAGGAGATACATCGAAACTGAAATGGATTTTCTGGATATCTCATCACTCGGTGTTGCGTATCGATATGTTGTTAAAATCAAGAAGAAATTTAGGCACCAAAACAAATAGGAGTTCAAATTTGCAAATCCACAACAACCAAAGTATGAGAAATATGACCCTAACAAACATCTTCTAGAAAAACAGTCTAAGCCATAGGAAAAGAAGGGTCATGAGAAGATGAAGAAGGACACCAGAAAAAGGTGTGATTTCCATAAAATCCTCGGGCACAACACCGATGAATGTCCCTCAAAACAGTCATTGGTGGTTGATATTAAATACAAGGAGCCTAACCCTGATTCATAATTTGATTCTGAAAATAATGGTAAAAGACAGATCATCGACACAGACCCCATTGCTATTGCCGCGACCACAAAAATTCAAATAGCAGAAGCAACAGATCCTGAAGAGGGGGAGTGCCTTTTTCATTCAAAGATGTGGGTGAAGGGGACCCCGCTGCATCTTATTGTTGATAGTGAAAGCCAGAATAACCTTATCTCCGTAGAGGTCATCAAATAGTTGGGATTGTAGACAACACCACACCTGCAAGCATACAACATCGGGTGGTTTTGCCAGGGACAATATCTCTGTGTTAGCCAATAGTGTTTATTGTCATATGACATCCAACCCTTCAAGGATGAGGTATTATGTGATGTTTCCCCACTTGATGTTTGTGATTTCCTCTTGGACCAGCCATATATGTGTAAACTCCATGTTGTTTATGAGTCTCTACCCCGTATTGTTATTGTTTCTTTGGGGGTCATCTCTATATAATACCAAAGGTAGTTCGGACTATTGTTCCACCTAAACAGTGCCACAAGGTGAATAGAAGGACACTGCAACCGCTACAGTGTCACCCCAAGCACCTTCTATCCAATAGAAGAAGGTCAACAAGGTTGCAACAAAGTGTAAAGATTCCTTCTACACACAGTCCTCTAATGTATCTTGATTTTTGAATAGACTCATCCCCTCAAACAATAGGGTCATGAAAACCTTCCACAAACAGATCAATGTGATGTCTCCAACAAGGCACGTAGCTCACCAAGATTCATATTCAACAAATGCTTCCCTCTCTCCCCCAGGAACTCAACACAATCAATACCATTTCTTCCTAAAGAGGGAGGATTGATCTAGGTGGATATTAGTGGCCACCCACCTTTTCCAACTCACTGAAAACAATTTTCTGACAATTTTGGCAATTTACTATTTTTAGCAGTTTTAACTTTCGGGGCCATTTTGAGGGCCTAAATGAAGTTTTTTCAGGGTCAATCTTCTCAATGATATTCAAATGCATGATTGAGCCCCTAAAATTAATCTCCTTGATGATACCTTTCCAACGGGATATTGTGCGCCTGAAACAAAGATCGTATGCAAAAGTTGCAACCCCAGGAAGCTGATGTACTGACTTACCCAAACGGGGCCCACATGACTTTTGGCTCTTCATATCCTAGGGTTAGGTTTTTGGATGTATAGGTTTTTTTACATTCCTGTTTATTTTAAAAGTACCTTCAGATCCTCATTGTAATCATCTTCTTGTGAATGTGAGTAGCTGTCACATCTCTTCTCGGAGATAAGTTGCCACCATTCTAGTGAGTCTTTCACTCTGTATTTTTATAGTCTCTATACATTTCTTTCATTAATATAAATTGTGTATTACGGTAACTCTATGTTTATGATTTCATATCTTATAACTTTTTATTATATTATTGGATATCTGCGATATCTCTGGGCATTTCTTTATTATATCTCCGCTCTCATTTCATGTCAAAAATAATCTGGATCATATGGATGTTAACTTCAAGATCTTTTATAATCTCATCCTATACCTTCTTATTTTATTCTATTTCATTCTTTAGTATTTTGATCTCTTCTTCTTTTTCTTATAATAGATTCTTTTTACTTTCTTCTTGTTCTTTGAACATTTCCCTTAACTTCAAGATATGTCCTTGATCATTTCTAAGAAACTTTTTGGTGTTATTAGAAAGATAGCTATATTCTATGTAGAAATGGTCATCGTTGTATTCATATAGACCCCATTCAACTTTCCTTTTAAGATATGATAGTTCTTCTTCTACATTTTCCATGGGATAACCATTATCTAACTCTACACATATTATCTCTAGGTTTTCTTCTTCACTTGTAGAGAAATATTCAACATCATCACATTTTGAAATATTGCAATCGGGGGTTTTGGGAGATTATTTACCTTCATTGTTCTTGATGGAGTTGTCTTCAAGATCATCCTCCTTTATTTGGTATGTATCCTCTATCCTTAGAAATATATCTTTAGCGGTATTTCATTGTCCCATGCTCTCTTTGATAGAACTTGAGAGTCCACTAAGAATGGTCTTGAGAGCCAATGCATCATTCTTCTTTTCTTTCCTTTGAGATCCAAACTTTGACTTATTCTTCAAAGGAACTGATCCACCAATAGATGCCTCCAAATACCCTCTCCTATTTCCTTCAAGTGCACTTTCATTTCTATTCTCCGTGTAGAATAATTTTCCTCAACAAGGTTTGGAACTTCATCATGCATTTGTGTGCCCATGGATCTCCTCCAATCTTGTTAAGGCTTATAGTTAAGGCCACTCTCATACCAATTGTTGGACACACTGACCACACTTAGAGGTGGGGTTGAATGAGTGCGAGGATATTTTTCAAACTTCCCTTCACAAAACTCCTTAGTTAGAAATCACCATTTACTAATTGCTTATTCTTGTCATTTACAACCAGTTAGATGTGAACATACATCAGAAACATATACCGACAAATTATTTCATCAATAAGTCATCAACATAATGAACACAAAGAACATAATATGTATGTACAATTTTATTTTTATTATGGACTACAATCCTCGGGCTATCAGTAAAAACTGAATAGAGTTACAAATCCACAAGATAAACAACTCTACAATGCAAGACTCATCTTACACAACTCAACACCAACTAAGAAGAGGAATCAATCCTCAATAGATACTAATCTATCAACAGGTACAGAACCTATCAGTAGGGAAACACGCATATGTACATGGCCTACGAGTAGTATAAATTGCGTATGCATGTGGCCTATATGTACTACAACCTACGTGTGCCTTTTGAACAACTAGGGTTTTATCTCCATGAAAACTCATATCCCCTAAAGCCCTCAATCACATCCACTTCTTTCATTCACTGTCCGATCTGAACCAAAACCAATCACCACACATCCATTCTCTCCCACAACTTACTCATGCTCCTCAATCATACAATATGAATGCTACTTAACTATGAATAAGCATAAACTATACTTTGGAAATCATATCAATATTGAAACATAAGAGTGATTCTCACTCCATCAACCAACACAAACCAAATCATAACAAACATACCAAGAATGATTCAAGCATTCACTATACAATATGCAAGAGTATCCATCAAGACAACTATGTAACCATAAAAGAGTTTCTATGGCAGATCTAACCCCATAGAATGGAGATATGAAACTTGCTTCAGCCGTCAAGAACTTGGCACCAGCTCACACTCAAATCTCCATGACTTCATCAAATATGCATGCTCTTCCTTCCTTCATCTCGTGTGTGTATGTTATTTGTCTCATTGCATCCTGCATATGTATGCTCTTTGTCCCACTGATGCTCACATACTCCTTAAAAAACTAAGGTTTCTAAACTTCTGAAACTACCTTAGTTTTGACAAAACATTCTTTGTTAGTTAATGATCTACTAGTTTTATGAGAAACACACAATTCAAAATTTTCAAAATATATGAAACAGCAGAAAGTTTCATGCCTTCCTTTAGTAGAGTCTTAAATAATCTTCTTAAGAATGGGTTAATATAGTGTTTCACCCTGAAAATTTCTCCAAAGATATTTTAAAGAGACTCGTTCATGAGCCCAAGAAGGCTAGGTGTTGTAACCATGCTTTGATACCAATTTGTAACACACCTGACCCTTAAGTATTGTTTTCTAGGGATGGGGAATAAAAAACATTCTTAATCTAATCATATTGAATCCCATGCCTGAGGTCTTCATCCTCTTCTACTCACTCGTATCTTTCTAACGAATCCTACCAGGCTCTAATTCGACCTCTGGTTTGCAAGTTATGGCATCCCAAAGTTCTTAAGGCATTATTAGTTGAGGGCCACATGGCACCAATGTGGGTCCTTATCGTTCATACCATCTCCACATTCCTACCTCCCTTATGGAAGGTGCATTCACCTTCCAATCCAATGGTGAGACTTGATCCTCATCTAACACACAGGGATTTGGTGTTCGACGCTTCAACACTGAACACCCATTTTCCTTTTTGCATGCATGTCCTCTGGAGTCCCAAATTCCTGAACTCCCATTGAAGCCCAAAATATAGCCACGTGGATCCACCCTTCAGGTGATATAGATGGATTTTCATGGCCTCCCACCTATTCCAACTGGATTACTTTGGCATTTTTCCAGTTCGACAATGTTTTCCTAGTTTTCATGTCCCGGATTTCTGGGGCCATTTTGAGGCCCTAAACAACGTTTTTAGGGCTCACGATAGTCAAAATGGCCCCATTGGAAGCTTCACCCACTCCATTATGGTATGTACACCATCACCAAGGCTGTGGGTAATAATTCTTTTGAGATCAACTTTCCTCCTTTCCTTGGCCTGCACCCAATGTTCAAAGTGGATCTCCTTCAACCTAATTTCTCACCATTATTGGACACCTAAGAGATAGCAGAACAACTGAAACCAAGAGAGATCAAACTCTACTACATACAATAGGAATCCGATGATCATATTCTAGAAAAATAGGTCAAGGGAAATTACCCACAAAGGATCCATCTTTATCGAGTTGTCAAAGTAGGGCAGCTCCTGCACCAAGGCAAGTGGCTTAGTCAGGGCCAAATTCAACAGAAATTTCCTCATCTAATGGAGGAACTCAAAAAAATGGATACCATTGCTTCCTAATGGGGGAGGATTGATCCATATGAATGTTTCTGGCCTCCCACCTATTCTAACTTGCTTATTTTCTCATTTTTCTAGTTCGACAGGGTTTTCCTACTTTCTGGGTCCCTGACTTCCAGGGTCATTTTGAAGCACTAAGAAACATATTTAGGGCTCGCCACAGTCAAAATGACCCCATGAGAATCTTATCCCACTTCGTTATGTGTCATACACCATCACCAAGGCTATGGGTGATAAATCCTTTCAGCTCAACATTCCTCCTTTCCTTGGCCTACACCCGGTGTTCAAAATGGATCTCCTTCAACATTATTTCCCACCATTATTGGACACCTCATAGATAGCATAACAACTAACACCAACAAATTTCAAACCCGACTGCATATAATAGGAATCCAATGATCATATTGTGGACAAACAGGTCAATGACACTCGCTAACAAAGGATCCAACTATAGGAATTATGAGCAGCAAAGAAAGAAATAATAACACACAAAAATCATCATAAGAACACAAATATACACATAAAACTCACAGATTCATTAATGTAAAAAATGATGAGACATATCTCTTACACAATACATTTGTGAGGCATCATAATATAGCATTTTGATTCTCATTATGAGATGTCGAATTATAGCATAACAATATCCACAAATATCTCCACAATATCTCCAAGAATATCTACATCCCTAACTTCACTCATTGTCTTCATCTTTGATCATATGTAGACTTATAGAATAAGTCTACTTACATTAATAATAATTTCATCATAGCCCGCATGGGTGTAGACTGATTGGCATGTGTCATGCAAATGGAAGGAAATTTCTAGAGGAGGTCTCAAGTTCAAATCTCACCCTACTTTACTTGTGCTCCATGCTTGCAGGATATGTGGCGCACCTAGGGTTATAGTGGTAGAGGATGGGTATTGACCCTATGTCATCTAAGCACAAGAACTTTGAGTTGTCGATTCCCCAAATATATATATATATATATAATAATAATAATAATAATTTCATCATCTTATTATCACAAGTATGAATTCTTCCTTCACCAACTTTATAGAGTTATCAAAGATGGAAAACTCTTGCAACAAGGAAACTGGCTCACCCGAGGCCAAATTCAACAAAAATTTCCTTATCTAATGGGGGAACTAAAATCAATGTATAGATTTTCTTCCTAAGGGGGGAGGATTGATCCATATGGATGTTGGTGGCCAACCACCTATTCCAACTAGCTCATTTCTCCAGTTTTTCAGTTCGACAATTTTTTCCTAGTTTTTGGTTCCCTCACTTCCAGCATAGTTTTGAGGCCCTAAAAAACATTTTTAGGGCTCACCACTGTCAAAATGACCCTATCATAAGCTTATCCAACTCTGTTATGGGTATTACACCATCACCAAGGCTCTGGGTAATAATTCTTTTGAGCTCAACATTCCTCCTTTCCTTGGCCTACCCCTAGTGTTCAAAGTGTATCTCCTTCGACCTTATTTCCCACCATTATTGGACAGCTCAGAGATAGAAGAATAACTAACACCAATAGAGATTAACCCAGACTGCATACAATAGTAATCCAATTATCATATTGTGGAAAAACAAGTCAAGGGCACTCACCAACAAAGGATCCAGTGGTATCGAGTTGTTGTCAAAGTAGAGAAGCTCTTGCACTAAGGCAAGTGACTCACACAAGGCCAAATTCAACAAAAAATTCCTCATCTGATGGGGGAAATTAACACAATCGAGACCATTGCTTCCTAAGGGGAAATTATTTATCTAGATGGATTTCAATGGCCTCCCACCTATTCCAACTAGCTCATTTTGGCAGTTTTCCAGTTCGATGGTTTTTTCCTAGTTTTTAGGTCCCTGACTTCTGGGGCCGTTTTGAGGCCCTAAACAACGTTTTTAGGGCTTGCCACAATAAAAATGGTTACATCACACTATAGGAAACATGTGTATTCCTCGGATATACCATTTCAATGGGATATCGTGCACCTAAAAATGAGATCGTATGCAAAAGTTACGACCCTAGGAAGTTGATGTACTAACTTACCCAAACGGGGCCCACATGACTTTTGGCGCTTCATCTCCTAGGGTTAGGTTTTTGGATGTCTAGGGTTTTTTACATTCCTGTTTATTGTAAAAAGGCCTTGAGAACCTCATTGTAATCATATTCTTGCGAATGAGCACAGGCGTCACATCTCTTCTCAGAGATAAGCCACCACCATTTTAGCAAGCTTGTTTTCCACTGCATTTTATAGTTTCAACTTATTTTCTTATTGAATAGAAACCGGTTTTACTGCATATCTGTTATTTTATGTTAAGCATATTTTGATAATAATATGTATTCATTTCATTCTTCTCATAAAATTGGGATTAGTTGTATCAGAGCGGTATGCTCCTTGGCGTTCTTAATGTGTGTCCCCAATGAGGCCAGGCAACAAAGAATTAGGTCTTGAGCGTGTTTCTCTTGAGGAAAAAAGATAACACATGCCCAAGTGACCTCTCATGGTGGGAGAAAAGAAATATTATGGGACAAGATATGCCTTCAAAATTTTTCTCAGGTAATCCCTCACACAATTGAGGAACGAGATGATGGATATTTTTGTGCAAATCCTTCAGTAGCTACCAATAGGGGATGCATCTTCCTCAAACAGAGGCATCTCGCCCTTCAAGGTACAAATCATCTTTGATATTCCTATATTTTAAGGTCAAATAGATACAAATACTATAGAAAAATGGTTGAATCTACTAGAAGGGTATTTTTCTATCCATAACTTCTCTAATAGAGAAAAGGATACTTTTGCGCTCCTCAAATCTATTACCCATGTCAAATATTGGTGGGAAACGTTCTGTGAGCAGAAGGAAATAGAGGAACCCTCATTATTTACAGTTGTTGTGACCTAGGAGTCCTTCATGGATGATATTTAGGAACAATACTAGCCAGTTTGAGTTATGATGACCTATATAAAAAATGGACCACACTGTGGCCGGAAAGAGACCAAGCAGTGCCCAAGTTCACAAATATCTTCCATACCTTGCACACCAAGTTGTGTATAAAATATTATCTGCAACATCTGGTGCTCATGTATCGTGATAGTTTTCATAGATTCATATAGGATGAAATGGAGTTTTTTGACATCTCATCCTTGGGCATGGCTTACCGATATGCCACCAAAATCGAGAAGAAGCTCAAACAAAAGACATGACAATTTGGGCCTACGAACCCCACACAAAAAAATCTAGGAAAGGGTGGCCCCAACCTACAGAACAAAGGACAGAGAAAAGACAAACTTCCTCATGAAAACCAGTCTAGGCCGCAAGAAAAAAAGGAAATCGGGAAGTGGTGCAAATTCCATAAGAGCCCCTGGAATAACATTGTTGATTTCCACTCAAAGAAGGCATTGGTGGATAAGGTGAAAGCCTCTGAATCAAATGCAGGTTCTGACTTTGAGTCAGAAATTGAAAGGGGGAGACATATAATTCATGCAGAACCCAATGCTACGATTATTACCACTAAGCTCCAGCCTAGTGAACCGGACAAGCCAGAGGAAGGTGAGAGCCTTTTTCATTCATTAATCTAGGTGACGGGTACCCCGTTGCACTTTATCATTGATATTAGTATCCTGAAGAACCTCATCTCAATAGAGGTTTTCAAGCAACTCTCCCTGCTGACAATTCCCTACTCGAAACCCTACACCATCGGATGGCTCTGGAAAGGAATCCATATTTGTGTTAGCCAACAATATTGCCTATCATACAACATCAATCCCTTCAAATATGAGTTATTGTGTGATGTTCCCCCTCTCAAAGTTTGTAATGTTATTTTGGGACAACCATATTTATGGAAACGCCATGTTGTACAAAAGAAAGATGGAACCTAGTGACTTTACAAAAGAAATATGGAACCTAGTGACTCTACACTGATTACCAGGCCCTGAATAAAATCACAATTAGAAACTAGTACCCAATTCCATGAATCGACGACGTTCTTGATCATCTTACAAGGGAAAAATACTTCAGTAAGATTGATCTGAATTCTGGCTACCACCAAATCTTGATAGAATAGAAATATGTATGGAATACTTCCTTCAAGTCAAAGGAAGGTATTTTCAAATGGTTGGTCATGCCCTTTGTCTTGAAACATTGTCTAACCACTTTCATTAGGATGATGGATAATATTCTGTGACCATTGACCAATACATTTTTAGTTGTGTATCTGGATGAAATTCTCATTTACAAAAAGACTTGGGAAGAACACTTGCATCATATTCACCAGGTTCTACACACCCTGCAACAGCACAAGATATATGCCAAATTGGAAAAATGCTCCTTCGCCATGGACATGTTCCATTACCCAGGCTACATCATTGATCAACATGGTGTACATGTGGATCTAGCCAAGATCCAATTCATCTGTGACTGGCCATCCCCAACCACACTAGCTGATATTCACTCTGTATTTTTACAGTCTCTGTACATTTCTTTAATTAATATAAATCATGTATTACTATAACTCTGTGTTTATGAATGCATCTCTGATACATTTCTATTATATTATTGGCTATTTTTTATGTCTCTAGGCATTTTTTAGTATATCTCCACTCTCATTTCATGTCAAAAATAATATGGATCAGATCGATATTAACTTCAAGACTTTTGCTAATCCCATCATATACCTTCTTATTTTCTTCTATTTCATTCTTTAGTCTTTTGATCTCTTCTTATTTTTCTTCTAATATAGTCTTTTTACATTCTTCTTGTTCCTTGAACATTTCCCTTAACTTGAATATATTCCTTTGATTCTTTCTAATAAACCTTTTAGTGTTATCAGAAAGATAGCTATATTCTATGTAGAAATGGTCTTCGTTGTATTCATATAGACCCCATTCAACTTTCCTTTTAAGATATGATAGTTCTTCTTCTACCTTTACCATGGGATAACCATTATCTAACTCTACACATACTATCTCTAGGTTTTCGTCTTCACTTATAGAGACATATTCAACATCATCACATTTTGAAATATTGTAATCGGGGGTTTTTGGAGATTCTTTACCTTGATTTTTCTTGATGGAGTTGTATTCAATATTTTCCTCCTTTATTTGGTATGTCTCCTCTATCTTTAGCCATATATCCTTAGTGGTATTTCATTGTCCCATGCTCTCTTTGATAGAACTTGAGAGTCCACTAAGAATGGTCTTAAGACCCAATGCATCATTCTTCTTTTCTTTCCTTTGAGCTGCAAACTTTGAATTGTTCTTCAAAGGAACTGATCCACCAATAGATTCCTTCTAAATACCCTCTCTTATTTATTTCAAGTTCACTTTCATTTCTATTCTCCATGTAGAATAATTTTCCTCATCAAGGATCGAAACTTCATTATGCATGTGTGTGGCCATGGATCCCCTCCAAGCTTGTTAAGGCTTATAGTGAAGAACACTCTCATACCAATTGTTGGACACATTGACCACACTTATATGGGGGGTTGAATGAGTGCGGGGATATTTTTCAAACTTCCCTTCACAAAACTCCTTAGTTAGAAATCACCATTTACTCATTAATTATTGTTTTCATTTACAACCAATTAGATGTGAAGATACATCGGCAACATATACCAACAAATTATTTCATCAATAAGTCATCATCATAAGGAACTCAAAGAACATAATATGTATGTACAATTTTATTTTTATTACGGACAACAATCCTTGGGTTATCAACAACAACTAAATAGAGTTACAAATCCACAAGATAAACAACTCTATAATGCAAGACTCAACTTACACAACTCAACACCAACTTAGAAGAGGAATCAATCCTCAATAGATACCAATCTATCAACAGGTACACAACCTGTCAATAGTGTAGCACACATATGTACGTACCCTACTAGTAGCACAACTCACGTATTAATGCGGCCTATATGTACTACAACCTATGTGTGTCTTCTGAACAACTAGGGTTTTCTCTTAATGAAAACTCATATCCTATGAAGCCCTCAGTCACATCCACTTTTGTCATTCACTGTCTAATCTGAACCAGAACCAATTACCACACATCCATGATCTCCCACAACTTACTCATTCTCCTCAATCATACAATATGAATGCTACTTAATTATGTATAAGAACCAACTATACTATGACAATCATATCAATACTAAAACATAAGAGTGCTTCTAACTCCATCAACTAACACAAACCAAATCATAACAACCATACCAAGAATGATTCAAGCATTCGCTATACAATATGAAAGAGTATCCATCAAGACAACTATGTAACCATACAAGAGTTTCTATGGCAGATCTCAGCCCATAGAATGCAAATATGAAACTTGCTTCAGCTGTCAAGAACTTGGCACCAGTTCACACTCAAATCTTCATGACTTCATCAAATTAATTCATCTTGTGTGTGTACGTTCTTTGGCTCATTTCAACCTACATATGTAGACTCTCTGTCCCACTGCTTCTCGCATACTCCTTCAAAAACTAGGGTTTCTAAACTTTTGAAGCTACCTTAGTGTTGACAAAACATTCTTTGTTAGTTAATGGTCTACTAGTTTTATGAGCAAAAAACAGTTCAAAATTTTCAAAGTATATGCAAAAGAAGAATGTTTCAGGCCTTCCTTCAGTAGAGGCTTAAATAATCTTATTAAGAATGGGTTAAGAAAGGGTTTCACCCCAAAAATTTCTCAAATGATATTTTAAAGTGACTTGTTCATGAGCCCAAGCAGGCCATGTGTTGTAACCATGCTTTGATACCAATTTGTAACACACCTTACCCTTAAGTACCATTTTCTAGGGATGGGGAATAAACAAATTTATTACTCTAATCATATTGAATCCCATCCATGAGGTCTTCATTCTCTTCTACTCACCCGTATATTTCTAATGAATCCTACCAGAATCTAATTCGACCTTTGTTTTGCAGGTTATGGCATCCCAAAGTTCTTCAAGAATTATTAGTTGAGGGCCACATGGGAGCCATGTGGTTCCATCTAGTTTGTACCATCTCCACGTTCCTACCTCCCATAGGGAAGGTCCATTCACCTTCCAATCCAATGCTGGGACTTGATCCTCATCTAACACACAAGCTAGAGGGGGATTTGGTGTTCGACACTTTGACGTTGAATGTTCCTTTTCCTTTCTGCACACATGTCCTCTGGAGTCCAAAATTCCTAAACTCCCATTGAAGCCAAAAATATCGCCACATGGCTCCACCCTTCAGGTGATATAGATGGATGTTCGTCACCTCCCACCTATTCCAACTGGCTTATTTTGGCATTTTTCCAGTTCGACAATGTTTTGCTAGTTTTCATGTCCCTGATTTTTGGGGCCATTTTGAGGCCCTCAACAACGTTTTTAAGGCTCACGATAGTGAAAATGATCCCATTGGAAGCTGCGCCCACTCCATTATGGGACATACACCATCACCAAGGCTATGGGTGATAATTCTTTTGATATGAACTTTCCTCCTTTCCTTGGCCTACAACCAGTGTTTAAAGTGGATCTCCCTTGACCTTATTTCTCACCATTATTGGACACCTCAGAGTGTTACACATAAAAATTGCTCACTTCAATAGTGTCGCAAATGTCATCATTACAAGTGTTGTAAGTGTCGCATCTTGTCCACAAGTGTTGAATCTTTACCACAAGTGTCACAAGTGTCACCAAAATTACACTTCCATCTTGCCTATGTCATGCCTCTAACGACATCCCAGGGACACTTAAAACACCTCAAAGACTAGTTTTGAAGAAGATAAATCAGTTGAAAAAGAGTACAAACCTCTTTCCACTAAAAAACCCACTCAAATATCAAATTTGGAAGGAAATTCTCCCCTGTGCACTAGCAGGGAGTCTTAACACTCCCTAGGCCTCTTGGGGGGGGGTGCTACAATACTCTGTGCCCCCTTTTGGGGGAGTGCTACCCATTTTTTGGTGAAATTTGGTTTGTTGGAGGAAATCAGGGTATAATCCCCTCAATATATGAAGGTAGTTGGGTTCGAATCTTGGGTCAAGGAATTATCTTAGGGAAGATCCTCAACTGAAGGAGAGGAATCCTCAACTTATCCCAAAGTTCTCTCAAATGGTTGGAACTCACCAAGGTTATATAAGGAGGCCTTCTCATGCTGAAAGGTATAGAAAATATTGGAGATATGAAAATTATGATCTCATAAGTGAGATTCCATCAAAGAAATCAGTGTATATTACTTGAGTAAAGGGGTTGGAACTAGAAGAAGTTGTTGCAAATTCATTAAAGGATTGTAAGTACTTTTACTTGTTATTATCAATATATCAATGCTTGGCCTGTTTCTTTCAAACTTATGTTTGTTCCACATGATTTTGTCTTCAGTAGATAGATCTATATTTTATCTAATCTCAGTAGAGGAGGAAGTCCATTGTATCTTTGTTTATTCTACAGGACCTATCAGGGAGCTCAAGATCGAAGCTTAGCCTGGACTTTTCAAGGAAAAACGTTGTTAATAAGGTACATATATTTCTTCTTCTCATTCATATATTAGCTTGATTAGATCTAAAAGGATGTCAGTGTCCATGATAATCACTTTTCTATCTTAGCCTTAGGAGTCTAGAGACCAAGAGGGAATCTTCTTGTCCATAGGAGAATTCACTTGTAACAGAGATTGGCGAATCCACTAGGGAGGAACTCTGATTTTTGTTTCCTTTCCTAGGTCTTGTATTGGATTTTTCTTCTTCTCGCTAATTAAAATATCGCTAATTTCTTCCCTATAACCTTATCGCCGATTATCGTGAATTAAAAATCCTAGGTAATTAATATTCATGATAATTAGCGATAATTATCGCTAATTAAAATTTATCTAGAAAATTTTTGTTTTTAGAATATTCCACCAACATTAGACTAGGACTAGTAATTTGGATTAGGCCGTGAGTACAACTCTCCAAAGTTTTTTCAAAAAAAACATTAACATCTTGTGATAGGGAGAGAAAATCCAATTTTCGTATAGGGTTTCTGGGATCCCCCTCTCACACAGGGGTTATGCAGAAGGTTTCATTTGGGAGAATTACGGGGATTATTCCTCCATGGTTCAACTATTTGTAGTGGTCAGATCATATATTGGGGGTCACTTGAGAGTATACCCATGATTATGTGTGGGATCCTCTCGAGTTGATTTTAGACCTATTATCCTTCCCATACATTCGAAATGGACTGTTCACTGTACCCTCCCAGGGGCTGAGTGTGAGTTGGTGTTCATAGTGGCCATAATCGTTAGGTACTTACATGAGGTGACAGTGAAGGGAAGTCTCGTTGTACCTGGAACAGACATTGGTCAAACTCATTGGGGATCCTTGGAGGGTAAATCCACAATTACTGCGTGGAAGCTTGCACTAAGGTGAAAGTCCATTAAGAAGGTCACCATTGTAACTGTTCCACCATATCCTAGCCCCTTCTTCACTTGATCACGTGACATTGGATTTCATCACCAACTAGTATGATCATCGAGAGAAGTTTTGTTTTCTTGTGTTTGATTCCTATATTTTATTAGCGTATTCTATTTCTTTTCATTAGTTGGCCCTATATTTTCAGCGTGTTCTTTTATTCTCCAAAATTGAGCCTATAGATGATCAAGGTCTTCGCCGATCATGTGAGATGCAAGGGATGCCTCCAGAAGGATACCAACCCTTACCTCCTAACCCTTCAAAAGACAACTACTGTGGATAGGTAGAAAATCAATCTGATGTTGGGAGTGTTGTTGATCCTTCGTTAGACAATCCAGAAGGCGCTTTTGTTATAGTTGAGAATCCCAATCCTCACACTGCATATGTGATGGAAACCTCTTTAGAACCACTTTTGCTTCATTTAGAATCCCTTGGGAATGTCATAGACTAAGAGGTCCCACATTTACCTGAGAGAGAATTTACCGAAACATACATGGGATCCATAGAACCAATCTTTGATGATGAGTATAGGACTCCTATTTGTCCTACCACTGCAGTATATAAAAATCCCACACTTGCTCATTCTGTATGGAGGACTTCATTAGGACACAATATTTATGATAATTTTGAATCCATTAAACACCCTTTAATCCTCATGACCCTCTTGTTGAAACAGGACCATCCAGTCAAACTATGAATCACCTCATCGATTAGGTCATTAACCCTACTATTAAATCAACACAAGTCCATCCTAATGCTAGACTCATCACCTCTACTCATTCCCAAGGAACTTTGATCCCTACCACCACTTTTACAAACTTTCACTCTACAACTCCACATGTTCTACATAATCTTACTGGGAAATCTTTGCACTAGAGAATGCAGACCCTTTCCAGCCAAATTCAACCGACTGGAGGGAAACTTCCATCTGGAAGACCTATCCCTCCTCGAATACCACCATCCTAAGGCGGGCCTACCCCTCCCAGGGGACAACCCTCTTTTCATGTTCCTCCTGGAAGGAAACCTCCCTTTGCCAGCCATACCTCGATCGTTAATCCACCGTTGGCAGGGGAAACCTTCGTTTGATGGAAACCCATCACAATCCTGGGGATTATCTTCGGATGGCACATTTACCCAACCCCACATTAAGGGGAACTCATATCATAACCCACAAGGAGGAGTACCAAATCCTATTCCTTCCGGACCATCTTATGGACAACCTTATCCAGGCGTCCCAAACATCACCTAGAGACCTCAAGGACAACAACCTTATCCTGCCCACGGGACTAATGTGTATGTGCCTTTGGGATATACTTCTTACCCTCTTGAAGGGAAAAATGTGTATCCTCCTTATGGGAAAGAAAATCACTCAGCCTATAATGCTTAGAACACATCGGGTTATGCAAATGTTTCTCATCCATCATCGAATCCTTCTTATCCTGGTCAGCAACAATCATATGTAGGAGGACCTATTGATTACAATTATCCACCTAACCCAGTTTATATTCCTACTAGTGTTCCTATGCCACACCAGTATCATCCACAAGTTAACCAACAACTACCTTTTCTTGTGACTATGGATCTCCCAGACTTGTCTCGGTTAACCAATGATCCTATTTTTCATTCACCGATTTGGCCAATTATTCCAGCTAAACTTCCTTCTGATATTTTGAAATATGTCGAAAAACCTAGAGAAGATATGAATAACCATGTGATGAATTTCCATTTGTGGTGTTCATCAAACTCCCTCGTGGATGACTTGATACATTTGGATCTTTTCTAGCGAACACTTACGAGCTCTACAACAAAGTGGTATATTGAAATACCATGTTCTTCTTTTCATCATTTCAACTCCCTTTCCATGTCTTTCCTCATGCACTTTCAACTACCTATTCACTACGAGACAGGTACTGAACTCTTGACCTCCCTTCATAGAACTGACTCTATGCATATCTCTGACCATATTCATAAGTGGAGACAACGATGAAGGATGATCAAAGAAATCATTCCTAACCAATTATTGGCAGAGTGGTTTACTAAATCACTTTTACCCCTGATCACTCATGATGTCGCTATGGGTAGCGTAGTCATTGATGAAGAAACCATTACTTGGTATTAGTACTTAGATTTTGTTTATTCAGAATCTGGTACTTTGTATGAGTTTATTCTAAATGTTTCTCGAGCTAATGTCGATCCATCCAATCCATCATCCTCATCTCACACAGACGGTGTTATTGGTTACATCAAAACTCAATCTAATTCCCAGTCGACTGCACTCTCATCCACCTCCTCGCAAACTTAGGTCTTTGATGTCAATGCAATTCAATTTGCCCCTTCACAACAATTCAGAGGTAATAAGAAGGTAAAAAATAAGTCAAAATATACTAATAACAATGAACAACCGAAAAATCAAGCTCAAACACTTGCTACCAAAAAGAAACCATAACGGAAACTGAAATTCCCATGTATCATTTGTGGTGATGATCACTACACTCGACCCTTTCCACATTACGATGAAGTGGCCAAACCTTTCCAAGGAAATTCACAACCCGCTTTGATTACTCAGCCTTTTCCATAGTAGAAATCCATGGTTGCTCAAACTCCCTCTCCTGGGGGGATTTCTAGCCATCCTCATGATGAGGCCTTGACAAGTGCCCATATTTATATGTTTAATGGGATTAATTTGACCACTTACTCTAAGACGTACGACACACCAAGTAAACCTAACAAAGCCAAGGTCACTAACGGTTCTTTACCAGATCCATCAACATCCTCTGTTATTCCTCCATCTGTTAGTCCCCCCATATGGACCACTTCAGATTGAGAAACCTTCATTCAAATCTATATTACACCCTCCTATGAGAACTATCCGTAAATCTACCTTTAATCCTAGTTCACGTGCTGCCCAAAAATACAACATTGTTGAAGATTTGGCTCAAGCACCGTGTGCTATGTCTACGTTAGAAGTTCTACAACACTACCCCAGTCAATGTAGAATGCTCTTGGCTGATATTGGCATTGTTGATCCTGAGTCATCAAATAATATCATGTTTAACTTCGACAATTACACATCTAGACTCTCCCACCAGCTTGCTTTCCAAATTGATGTTGTTGTTCACAATCAACAAATTCACCGAACCATCTTGGATGAGGAAGCCTCTACTTGTGTCATGTATTTATCATGTTGGAAAAGTTTAAAATCACCTTCACTTAACAAATCCCCAACAATGTTACACGCATTCGATCGGTGAGGTTTTCATTCCCATGGGCTTTTACAGTCCCTGCCCGTCCAGTTGGGTGGAAAAACCATCAATGTTGATGTCAAGGTGGTCGATGCTACCCTCAATTACAACTTATTACTTGGAATAATTTGGTTTTATGCTATGATTGTCATTTCCTCATCGGTGTTTCGATGTGTACAATTCCCTCATCAAGGAAAAATTTTCATGGTCAATTAGTTAGATTTCTATATACCCGATGCTCACGCTCTTGCTACCAACAATATTCCATTCTTGGGAGATCACAATATCACGTATGAAAGTGTTGGTGTTGGCTTGCTGAAATATTCTAGCTTTATGGGTACCTTCCCTACACCACTTCCACTGACTACACATCATATTTCCAACGTCGATATGATTTCGACCATGACTTATCAATCTTTGGAATCATATGAACCTTGGATTGTACCTAGTCCCTTGAAATTTGATGTGCTAGGTGACACCATGCCACTTAGTCCAACCAAAATTGCATGTGTTTCTATCTAATATGCCTTCCCCTCCTCGAATGACCAACATCTCTTGGCACTTGATAGTTATTCGATTCCATCGTGGTTAAATTTCTTATCATCTGCAATCGACTACATTTCCTCAAATTTTCCCTTTGATGAATCTATTATGGAAATGCTAAGCATTGACGAGCTACCTCGGGATTATAACCACATTGATCCTCTTTTCTTCCCCCTCTTGAAGAAATTCAGGAAGATATACACTCTATATTCCCTCCTGATGTTGATTTTCCATTGTCTCCCATGCCTTCAATTTCTGATGAATTAGATCCGATATTTGAGATGGTGTTCTCTTCGATAGGGATATTGGAGCCTGATATCCTTACCCCTGGTGAGACCCTTGACATGTGTTCCTTTTAGAGCATTCTTCTTCCATCCAGTGAAGATCTCTTGGAAGCCATGACCTAGTTTTGTCCCTTGACATGGTATCCTTCTAGAGCATCATCTTCTTGGAAGACATGATCAAATAGAAGTCATGAGCATAGCTTCTCTTCTCTGTAGCAATCTTGTTAAAAATTTAAACCGAGGTTACGAGCACAATTTTTCTTCTCTGTAGCAAGCTCGTTAAAAAATGAAACAAAAGATTTGAGCATAATTTTCCTCTCTGTAGCAAGCTTGTTAAAAAATGAAACAAAAATCTGGGGATTTAACCCGAAGCCTTGCGCATAATTATTTTCCTGTGTCAAGCTCATTAAAAAGTGAAATAGTCACCTCTCTTGTTGAGTTGAGTCTTTCGTTAGGTCTCATATTTGAACCTTCATTTCATCCACCCTTATCCTTTTTCTCCATCGAGTAGAGAAATTGGTGACAACCTCAAAGTCGTTGAATAGATTGAAGTTTGAGGGGCATGTCTCCATATTTTAATGATCATTCTAGAATTATGCCACTAGATTTCAATATGGGGGCATACTGAGCTTAGTCTTTGTTATTTCTCATGCTCGTAAATACATGAGAATGCAACTGAGCAACCTTTTATCTCTTTTTTGGGCTCACATGGATATATGAAAAATGAACCCCTTGGAGTCATCTTTAAGCTCTTTTCAGACAATATAAACATGAAATGATTGCCAAGTGATCTTTCTTCCTTTCCCTCTCATTAAAAGGTTTTAAAGGGCATCTTTCGAGTGTTATTTTATCTCCTTTTCTACCTCACAAGACTAAAATTATGAAAAAGGACAAACCTGGAGTCATCTTTAGGTTCTTATCAGACTCTCTAAATATGAAAAATCACCGATTTTACCTTCTCTTGACTCATTAAACAATCATACATTGAAGGGCCCATATGGGAACGAACTCTTACTTCTTACAGTTTTCTAAACAAAGGAAGAGGGACTTACCGAAGGTGATTCATATCGAGCATGTGTTACCCTCCTCGAGCTCATTAAATTAAAAATAGGTACTCGTCTATCTGGATGGTGGAAAAATTGAAGGAAGAAAGCCAAGCAGTTTTTTAAAACACTATGAGTAACTCTTATAGTCGCCCTAGAACACAACACTTTGTCTTTGCACGCATTTAATCCATTGAACCTCTGCACTGAGCCAATCCTTTAAGTTTCTTTTAATCCTTTGGATCACCCAATGAAATACACAACATCCACTGAATCATCAAGTTTTGGTCCATGTCACGTTTATGTTGTTGTGCCTCAGTGTTCAAGGGAAGTATCTTCCTCGAGAGTCATCCATCACAAATATCCTGCTTCAATACCAATGTCAGTCAATGTTCATTTGATCCACCAATTACATCTCTATTTATGTTTTGTGTTGTTGATGGGGGATACATCAAGGCCATCCTTCAATGAGTCTATTCTTGTCGACTTCAACGCATTATCAAGGAGTTAGACATAGAATCCAGTTAGTACTTTGGGACCTGCATGACTCAATGGTAGGCCTCCTCACGTCTGATAGTGGGTTTACATCATTGAACTCTGATCGGATGATTCCACAGATGTTCTACTTCATCTCATCCATTCACATTCATTGGAATGTACTAGAGTACCTTGGGAATCATTGACATCAATGGTGATTTCCCTCGCGCTTGTTAACGGTTTACCTCATTGACCAGTAATCAAGTGGTTTCTACCATGTTTGAAATCAGGACATCTATTCACATGGTTATATTCATACTACATTGGGATCGGTAAAGAGACCCTAGTTTTATTTTTCACTCTTATGTATACTTTTCCCAGGTTGCAAAGGAATTCTTTTGAAATATGACACATATATTGTTACATAGATCCACTTTGTATTGATCATGGATATGTCTTGTTGTCTCATATATCCATGGTGTATTCTTCATGGCTACGATTAATTCAGGTCATAGGAGTATATATCCACATTGTATCTTTAGTGAATATACCTTTTATCAATAGAATTATGGATCTGCAGTGTATTTTATGGCAGCCATACCTAAAAAGTTTTTATCAATCAAGCATAGGTATGCCTGCCTTAGCTTTGAAACATGTCATAATATTTGTTTGATGGTTGTGTGTAGATTTTTCTAGCCTCTCTGCATCCATACCCTTTCTTTAAAAAGTCTACAAAATTAATTCAATCATCATCATCTTCTGACCTCGCACTTTGGGGGATAATCTGTTACACATCAAAATTACTCACTTCAATAGTGTCGCAAATGTCATCATTACAAGTGTTGTAAGTGTCGCATCTTGTTTTCAAGTGTCTCATCTTGAACACAAGTGTCGCAAGTGTCACCAACATCACATTTCCATATTTCCCATGTTGTGCCTCTAATGAAATCACAGGGACACTTAAAACACCTCAGAGAATAGTTTTGAAGAAGATATAACACTTGACAAAGAGTACAAACCTTTTTCCACTGAAACAAACCACTCAAATATCAAATTTGGAAGGCAATTCTCCCCTATGCACTATCAGGGAGTGTTAGTGCTCCCTGGGCCTCTTTGGGGGAGTGCTACAATGATTTTTGCCCCCTTTTTGGGGAGAGCTACCCCTTTTTCTAGAAAAAATTGGTTTGTTGGAGGAAATCAGGGGACAATCCCCTCAATATCTGAAGGTAGTTGGGTTCGAATCTTAGGTCAAGCCATGATCTTAGGGAATATCCTCAACTGAAGGAGAGGAATCCTCAAATTATCCCAAAGATCTCTCAAGTGTTTGGGCCTCTCCAAGGTGATATAAGAAGGGCTTCTCATGGTGAAAGGTACAAAAAATATTGGAGATATGAAACTTATGATCTCATAAGTGAGATGTCATCAAAGAAATTAATGTATATTAGTTGAGAAAAGGGGTTGGACAAGGAGAACTGGAAGAAGCTGTTGCACCTTCATTAAAGGATTGTAAGTAATTTTACTTTTTCTTATCAATATATCAATGCTTGGTCTATTTCTTTCAAACTTATGTTTGTTCCACATGAGTTTATCTTCATTAGATATATCTATATTTGAGCTAATCTTAGTAGAGTAGGAAGTACATTGTATCTTCATTTTTTCTACAGGACCTATCAGGGAAATCAGGATCGAAGCTCAGCCTAGACTTTGTAAGGACAAACATCATTAATAAGGTACATATATTTCTTCTTCTCCTTTGTATATTATCTTGACTAGATCTAAAGGGATGTTAGTGTCCATGTGTCCATGTTAAGCACTTTTCTGTCTTGGCCTTAGGAGTCTAGAGACCAAGAGGGAATTCGCTTGTCCGAACGAGGATTCACCTGTAACACAGAGATAGTAGAACAAATGACACCAAGAGAGATCAACCTCGACTACGTACAATAGGAATGCAATGCTCAGATTGTGGACAAACAGGTAAACGACACTTTCCCACAAAGGATCCAACTTTATCAAGTTGTCAAAGTATGGCAGCTTCTGCACCAAGGCAAGTGGCTCACCCAGGGCCAAATTAGGTAGAAATTTCATCATCTAATGGGGGAAATTAGTGAAATGGATACCATTTATTCCTAAGGTGGGAGGATTGATCCATATGGATGTTGGTGGCCTCCCACCTATTCTAACTGGCTCATTTTGGTAGTTTTCTAGTTTGACAGGTTTTTCCTACTTTTTGAGTCCTTGACTTCCAGGGTCATTTTGAGGAACTAAACAACTTATTTAGGGCTCAACACAGTCAAAATGACCCCATCATAAGATTCTCCCACTCCATTATGGGTCGTACACCATCACCACGGCTATGGGTGATAATTCCTTTGAGGTCAACATTCCTCCTTTCCTTGGTCTGCACCCAATGTTCAAAATGGATCTCCTTCGACCTTATTTCCCACCATTAATGGACACCTCAAAGATAGCAGAACAACTAACACCAAAAGATCTCAACCACGACTTCATATAATAGGAATCCAGTGATCATATTGTGGACAAACAAGTCAATGACACTAAACAACAAAGGATCCAACTATAGGAATTATGAGCAATAGAGAAACAAATAATAACACACATAAATCATCATAAGAACACAAATATACACACAAAACTCACATATTCATTAATGTAAAAAATAATGATACATCTCTCTTGCACACAATACATTCATGAGGCATCATAATATAGCATTGAGATTCTCATTACGAGATGTCGAATATAGCATAAAAATATCCACAAATATCTACACAATATCTCCAAGAATATCTCCATCCCTAACTTCACTCATTGTCCTCATCTTTGATCATACGTAGACTTATAGAATAAGCCTACTTACATTAATAATAATTTCATCATAGCTCGCAGGGGTGTAGACCGATTGGCATGTGTCATATAAATGGAAGGAAATTTGTAAAGGATGTCTCAAGTTCGATTGTCACCCTGCTTTACTTGTGCTCCATGCTTGTAAGATGTGTGGCACACCTAGGGTTATAGTGGTAGCAGACGGGTATCGATCATGTGTCACGTGAGTACGAGAACTGCGAGTTGTCGATTCCCCAAGTATATATATATATATATATATATATAATAATTTCATCATATTATTATCACAAGTATGAATTTCTCCTTCACCAACTTTATAGAGTTGTCAAATATGGGAAACTCTTGCAACAAGGAAACTGGCTCACCCAGGGCCAAATTCAACAGAAATTTCCTCATCTAATGGGGGATATCAACACAATGTAGACCATTGATTTCCATGGGGGGAGGATTGATCCATATGGACATTGGTTTCCACCCACCTATTCCAACTGGATCATTTTTCCAGTTTTTCAGTTCGACAATTTTTCCCTAGTTTATGGGTCCCTCACTTCCGACGTCATTTTGAGGCCTTAAACAACGTTTTTAGGGATCGCCACAGTAAAAAAGACTCCATTGGAAGCTTCTCGCACTCTATTATGGGTCATACACCATCACCAAGGCTCTGGGTAATAATGCTTTTGAGCTCAACATTCCTCCTTTCCTTGGCCTACCCCTAGTGTTTAAAGTGGATCTCCTTTGACCTTATTTCCCACCATTATTGGACAAATCAGAGATAGAAGAACAACTGAAACCAAAAGATCTCAAAACTGACTTCATACAATAGGAATCCAATAATAATATTGTGGACAAACAAGTCAAGGGAACTCGCCAACAAAGGATCCAGTGTTATCAAGCTATTGTCAAAGGAGGGAAGCTCCTGCACCAAGGCAAGTGGCTCACCTGAGGCCAAATTCAGCAAACATTTCCTCATCTAATGGGGGAACTTAACAAAATGGATACCATTTCTTCCTAATGGAAAAATATTGATATATATGGATGTCGGTGGCCTCCCACATATTTCAACTGGCTCATTTTGGCAGTTTTCTAGTTCAACAGTTTTTTCCTAGTTTTCGGGTCCCGGACTTCCGGGGTTGTTTTGAGGCCCTAAAGAACGTTTTTAGGGCTCGCTGCAATAAAAATGATTACGGACTGCTATAGGAAACATGTGTATTCCTCGGATATACCATTCCAATAAGATATCGTGCACCTAAAACAGAGATCATATGCAAAAGTTACAACCATAGGAAGTTGATGTACTAACTTACCCAAATGGGGCCCACATGATTTTTGGCGCTTCATTTCCTAGGGTTAGTTTTTTGGATGTCTAGGGTTTTTTACATTCCTGTTTATTGTAAAAATTCCTTGAGAGCCTCATTGTAATCATATTCTTGCGAATGAGAGTAGGCGTCACATCTCTTCTCAAAGATAATCTGCCACCATTCTAGCAAGCTTGTTTTCCATTGCATTTTACAGTTTCAACTTATTTTCTTATTGAATAGAAATTGGTTTTACTATATATCCATTATTTTATGTTAAGCATATTTTGATAATAATATGTACTCATTTCATTCTTCTCATAAAATTGGGATTAATGGTATCAGAGCGGTATGCTCCTTGTTGTTCTTAATGTCTATCCCCAATGAGGTCAAGCTACAAAGAATTGGGTCTCGAGTTTGTTTCTCTTGAGGAAAAAATATCTCACACGCCCAAGAGACCTCTCATGGTGGGAGAAAATAAATATGATGGGACAAGAGATCCCTTCAAAAATTTTCTCGAGTATTCCCTCACGCAATTGAGGAACGAGATGATCGATAGTTTTGTGAAAATCCTTCGACGACTACCAATAAGAGACGCATATTCCTCAAACATAGGCATATCACCCTTCAAGGTACAAATCAACTTTAATATTCCTATATTTGAAGGTCAGATAGACGCAGATGCTGTAGAAAAATGGTTGAATCTGCTAGAAGGGTATTTTTCTATCCATAACTTCTCTAATAGAGAAAATATTACTTTTGCGCTCCTCAAATTTGTTCCCCATTTCAAATATTGGTGGGAAACATTCTGTGAGCAGACGGAAATAGAGGAACCCTCATTATTTACATTCATCATCACCTGGGAGTCCTTCAGGGATAATATTAAGGAACAATACTACCATGTTGGTGTTATGACGACCTATATAAAAAATGGACCACATTGTGGCAGGAAAGAGACCAAGCAGTCACCGAGTTCACAAATAACTTCCATACCTTGCACACCAAGTTGTGTATCAAATATTCTGAGCGACATATGGTGTTTAAGTATCACGACAGTATGCATATATTCATCTAGGACGAAATGGATTTTTTGGACATCTCATCCTTGGGCGTGGATTACCGGTATGCCGTCAAAATCAAGAAGAAGATCAATCAAAAGACACGACAATTTGGGCCTGGGAACAACTCACAATAAATGCTAGGAAAGAGCGGCCCCAACCCACAGAACAAAGTACATAGAAAAAATGGAGTTCCTCGGGACAACTCATCTAGGCCACAATAAAATAAGGACACCGGGAAGTGGTGCGAATTCCATAAGAGACATTGGCATAACACTATTGATTTCCACACAAATAAGGCACTGTTGGCTGAGGTGAAATCATCTAAATCAGATACAGGTTCTGACTCAGAGTCAAAACTAGAAAGGAGGAGACAGATAATTGATGCAGAACCCAGTGCTACCATTACTACCACCAAGCTCCAACCCAGAGAATAGAACAAGCTAGAGGAAGGTGAGAGCCTTTTTCATTCATAGATCTGGTTGAAGGGTACACTGCTTAAATTTATCATTGATATTAGTATCCTGAAAAACCTTATCTCAGTATAGGTTTTCAAGAAACTCTCCTTGCCGATAATGCCCTACTCAAAACCCTACACCTTCGGATGGCTCCGAAAAGGAAGCTATATCTGTGTCAGCCAACAATATCACCTATTAGAGGACATCAATCCCTTCAAAGATGAGTTATTGTTTGATGTTTCCCATCTCAAAGTTTGTAATGTTCTTTTGGGAAAACCATATTTATGGAAATTCCATTTTGTATATGAGTCTAATCCTAGGAGTGTTATTATTACTTTGAACAAGAAATTGTACAGGATATCAGAGGCAGTCCCACCTAGTTATATTTCCTCGATATCTTCCATGCAATGCAGCAAGGTCATCTCTCATACGGGGAAGTTTTTATTCTTCATGATTGGCTCTCATAATGGGAAAAAGATCACAACCACATCCAGGGTCTCCATGACTTACCTCTCCATACAATAGAAGCAAGTGGATAAGGTCATGGAAGCATACTCGGATATCTCCTCCTCACCTATCGGGGTACCTATGCACTTCTAGGTCAAGCACCCCATCAATCTGACCCCTGACACATCTCTTCTGAATGGGCTAGTCTACCGCCACTCTCTCTTAGAGAATAAGGAGATCAACTGGAAGATCCAATAACTTATCCACAAGGGGCACATCCATCCTAGCTCATGACCTTGTGGGAGCCCAATCATGCTGGTACAGAAGAAAGATGGAACCTGGTTACTCTACATTGATTACTGGGCCTTGAATAAAATTACAGTTAGAAACTGGTACCTGATTCCCTGAATCGGCGACCTCCTTGATCAACTTACAGGGGACAGATACTTCAATAAGATTGATCTGAATTCTGGCTACCACCAAATCCTGATAGAATAGAAATATGTATGGAATAATTCCTTCAAGTCAAAGGAAGGTATTTTTCAATGGTTGGTCATGCCCTATGTCTTGAAACATTGTCCAGCCACTTTTAATATAATGATGGATGATATCCTATGACCCTTCACCAATAATTTTTTAGTGGTGTATCTGGATGAAATTCTCATTTACAACAAGACTTGGGTAGAGCACTTGTATCATATTCAACAGCTTCTGCACATCCTATGGAAGCACAATATATATGCCAAATTGGAAAAATGATCCTTCGGCATGGACAGGTTCCATTACCCGGGATACATCATTGATCAACATGGTGTACATGTGGATCTAGCCAAGATCCAATTCATCTGTGACTGGCCAACCCCAACCACACTTGCTGAGCTTCATAGCTTCTTGGGCATTTCCAACTTCTACCACAGGTTCATGTTGGGATTCTCCCATATTGCATGGGCCCTAATCCAAGTAACCAAAGGTGGTGGTAAGGGTAAATTTGTCTGGGGTAGATCCCAAAAACAAGAGTTTGATGATTTTATTAAGTTCTTATTCTCATCCCTAGTACTTTCTCTACCATACCTACAACAACATTTTGAGATCGAGACAGATTCCTCAGACTATGATGTGGGCATCATTCTCACTCAACATGGCCACCCTGTGGCCTATCATACTGAGACACTATCAGATGTTGTACATAAGTACCCTACTTATGACAAAGAGATGTACTCCATTGTGAAATCTTGTCAACAATGGAGACATGGCATTATTGGGAAGGAGGCTATAATACACATTGATCATAAGCTGCTACAGTTCATGCAGACAAAAGGAAAATTGTAGAATGAGCTCCATTAGAAGTTGTCCACATACTTGAAACAATTACACATCATAATGAAGTATAAAACATGAAGCACCAACCATTTCAATGATTGCCTCAGCATACTTCCAGTTGTGGCACTTACCATAGTGCTAAACTGTTGGGACCATGAGACCTATGGATGGGCCCAACTCTATGAGATAGACTCAGACTTCACCACCACCTACCAAATGTTGGGCGCAAATGAAATTTTTGCTAATTTCCATATTCATGATGGGTTTTTGTGTCATATGGGCCATATATGTGTTCCATCAAGAGAGTGATCAAAGATGATCTATGAATCTCACTACGGTTGGGTGGCAGGACACTTCAACATTGAAACGACAGTAGCAATGCTGCATAAACATTTCTACTAGATGAAACTTTGACAGGAGGTCAACAAGTATATCAGGTCCTGCAATGCCTTCGTTATTTCCAAACCAACCACTAAGCAAAAGGGGTTTTAAAACCCTCTTCCTACTCCTGATAGGTCATGGGAATCCATCTCCATGGACTACATGTCAGGCATCCCGTCCACCAAATGGGGAAATGACTGTGTTTTTCTGGTTCTTTATCGCTTTTCTAAGATGGTGATTCTTGTCTCCTGCAATAAGAGCATCACAACAGAGGCCACTTCCAAGCTCTTCTTTGAATGAGTCTGGGTACATTTTGGAATCCTACAAACCATTGTCTCATATCAGGATAGTTGATTTCTCAGCACATTTTGGTCGAGCCTCTAGTCACTACTAGACACAAATCTCAACAAATCCATGACCTTCCAACCCCAGAAAGATGGCCAAACCGAGGTCGTAAATCAAATGATCATTCATATCCTACATATGTATAATTCCAAGCACCCTATGTCCCTATGAGAGTCTTCCCTATGTCCAACATATCTACAACCAATCCTTGCATAGCTCAACTGGCCACATCCCCTTTCAGGTGGGGTTGGGATTCCAACTATTGGGTCCCATAGATGTTTCACTACCCCTTACGATCACCTCGGTCAACTCATCTCCTACTCCAATTGAAGCTGACAAAGCCACCTGGTTCATTGAGAATATCTAACACATTTGACAATGGGTTCAGGATATCCTACAGAAGTCCAATGACAAGTACAAGCAACACCATGATCCACATTGGGTGCCACATAAGTTTCAAGTGGGTGGAAAAGATTGGTTTCATTTTTAGAAAGAACACCTTAATGGACCCCATAGGAAGATTCTCCCACTTTGTTATCGGTCATACACCATCACCAAGGATGTGGGTGATAATTCTTTTGAGCTCAACATTCCTCCTTTCCTTGGCTTACACCCAATGTTCAACCTCGATCCGCTTCTACCTTATTTACCACCATTATTGGACACCTCAGAAATAGAAGAACAAATGAAACCAACAGAACTCAACCACGACCACATACAATAGAAATATAGTTATCATATTGTGGACAAACAGGTCAAGTTCACTCACTAGAAAAGGATCCATCTTTATTGAGATGTAAAAGTAGGGAAACTCCTGCACCAAGGCAAGTGGCTCACGTGGGGACAAATTCAACAAAAATTTCCTCATATAATGGTGGCACTCAATGAAATGGATACCATTGATTCCTAAGGTGGGAGGATTGATCCATATGGATGTCGGTGGGCTCCCACCTATTCCAACAGGCTCATTTTGGTATTTTTCCAGTTCGACATTTTCTTCCTAGTTTTCAGGTCCTTGACTTCTGGGGTCGTTTTGAGGCCCTAAACAATGTTTTTAGGGCTCACCGCAGTCATAATGAGTAGGGATCTCCACAGGAAACACGTGTATTCCTTGTATATTTCTTTTGAATGGGATATCTGTTATAACCCTAAATTGCACCACACATGCTTACCTGCCATCAGGCCAACTCACATCCCTTCATTTCCAAGGCCATGCTGAACAAACTCTTGAAACATATCTTAAATTAAGTAACCCACGCCTTAACCCATTACTGGGCGCATTGGAACGCTGGTAGGCCTGCTACTGCACGCGTTGGAACACTGGCTGGCCCACTACAGCCCGCGTTTACCTAACAAAGCACAAAAACAGGAAAGTTGCCGATGGGACGAAAAGATTTGGGTCAGTTAACTGGAACTCCCAGCCATGCATGGTCGAGAGTTCATCCAAAACCCTAACTCATTCTAGCCTATAAAATAAGGGGTAGGGGTACTATTTGGAGGAGGAAAATCATAGCAAAGAAAATCTTCCCAATTGCCGAATCCGTTTTGTCCCAACCCTTTAGCCTTTCCTCAAGCTTCAGGAGAATTCAAGCAAAGCAGTTGGAGGACAAAGAAGAGGAGGAGCCCAGGATCAGGATCAAGGAACGGTGGTCGATCTCTATTATTATTGTAAGTTGATTCATCTTGAGATTAATAAAAGAATACTTTTCCCGTCCCAATGCACCAGTTTTATATGTTTTATTCGATTTATGTTGAATCTCTAACCCTCTTGTAGAACAATAGCATGCATGCGCAGTGTTTTGTCTTGATTACAGGGATTGTCTTTGGAAGGAGAAGCATAAGAAAGCAGATAAAGCGCAACAGAGGATCTACACCAAACATCAGGAAAAAGGTTAGTAGGTTCTTCCCATGTTTTCATGTGAAAAAGGGTTTTAGGTTTGGGGTGGTAGGTTGAAAAGTAATTTCTTAAGGGTCATGATCTGCATGCAAGTTTATCCCTAGCTTGTTAGTCCATGGGGTATTATTTCCCAACAACAAAATTGGCGACTCCACTGGGGAATAGATACTCTTAGGGTTTCCGGATTTAGTTGAAGGTTTTTGGGTATTCAAAGAATTAGATTTTCTATTTCTTTGTTTCTCTATTTTCTGTTAGGTCATAGCTAGTAGGGAACCTGGTTCTTTATACCAGTTTTTCCTTGACTATGCTTGACATTTAATATCGGGACACACAGAGGTACATGCGGCCTACAGAAGGCCTGCACGCATGTAACCTGCGCCCTAAACTTCTACAACCCACGTTTGAACGCTTGCTGTAGTGGTTTCAGTAGCGTGTAGGGCTCAGAGAGCTTAAGAGGCAGTCTCCTCTTCCCTGTCAGAATTTCCATTCTCAGGGGGCTTTCTGGATCTTGTCTGGGTCTTGCTGGTTCACTGTCTTGTCTCAGTTTGCTTTATTGCATTTGTTTTCTCTTTGCAATTATTTTTCTTTTCTGTTAAGAAGAAGTAGCCAAGCCTTTAAGAGACCGTGGTTGTCAATACCAGAGGCCTTTTCCAGGTCTGGGCTGCATGTGTCTGTTTTTTCTTAGCATTTATACAGACCCACGGCCTGTGAAAGTTCTACTTGCGGGTACCCGCACGCTGTTATAGCTTAGCGCATGTTTGCACGCGTGCTGTTTCAGTGACAGTCGTGGGCTTGACTGGTTGCTTTTCAGCCTAGGGTGGGGCAGTCATTACCTCCTGTGGTGAGAATTATTCTTCTCAAGGGTTTGATTCTAGGGATGCACAGTGAGTAGGTTAGGGCCTCTTACCTTTAGCCTGTTGTTTCTTAGTTGATTGTTGATAGAAAAGATAAAAAGGAAAAAGATTTTGTTTTATGGTTTTTAGACAAGCATAGGACTCGGTGCTTTCTTGATTGCCATTTGTGCATCTTTGCTCTGGTTCTTTGCGATCTGCGCTTTAAGACAGAATTTTATTTTGTTTTCTTGGTTTTGTGCTTGTCGGCATTTTCCCTTTGTTGCTTCATTTAGCACTAAAATAATAAAAAAAATAATCTCTTTTCATTTTCTTCTTTGTTTGAAGATTTTGTTGTTGCATCTGTAGCTAGGAAGAAGTCTTTTTTCATAAGTTTTTGCAGTTCATTTAGAGTATAAGTAGCTTGCATATTTGAGATAAATTCCTTCATGTTTTCTGCATAAAATCTTAGAAAATTTGAAAAGAAAAAGAAGTCTTCCTTGTTGAAAAGTTGTTTTTTGCATTGTTTGTAAAAGTTTTTGTTTCCAAGCATTTCTTGTTCATTTTTTCTTTGAGTCTCTACACACCATCAATTTCACCTTCATACCTTGTGACGTCAAAAAACCCATTAAAAGAAATGCTAATTTAAAATTTATTAGACTCTTTCGTTTGTAGGGTGCATACACTAGCTCAGGACTAGGGCCTTGGAATAGGTTGGAGAGTAAATTCTCCAAGGCCACTCAAACCAAACATTGGAGTCTGTCAATAGGAAGTGTATAAGTCCAGTTGTGTAAAAGTTATCCAGGAACCCCCTCTAACACAGGGGATAAACGCGAGGTCACGTAAGGAAAGGTAGCAAAGATAACCCCTCCAAAGCCGGACCAGGCGTAGTGGAGAACCCATATCAAGGATTTGTTGAGGGATTCCAACGTTTGCATTTGCCACAGAGCTTCGTGGGTCTTGAATCCATTTGAGGTCCTCAGTTGTCTTCCGGACCATTTTATCTTGATACCCTTGATAGGTTTCGGGCTTGATACCCTGCTCATTGTGGTCTACCCGACTATCGACTCTACCCGCCTGGTGACTGTGCGCATGCTGGCAAACTAGTTGCCAATCCTTTTAGGGACATACACGGGTGACTGCGGGGGTATACTATGGTACCTAGGATAGACATCTAGCCATGCTTTGTAGAGTATACCTAGAGAGTGCTTCCGTATTCGAGTTTCACTTGCACCGGTAAGTTTCTCTAGTGTTGGTTGTTGTAACTGTTCTTCCAACTAGTTTAGTGTTTGCTTGATTTATCTTTTAGGGGCTTTCTTTTAGTGTGTGTTACTGTTTTCATGTGTAGAATACCTTAGCGTTTCATGGATCTTCTCACATAGTGGAGGATTCAGAGCTCCGCTGGTCACGAAGGCTTATGGGCCTGCCGCCGGTTATACTAGAGCCACCCCCGCGAGCATTGAGGTGGAAGCTAGACCAACGAGGGTCTTTCAAAGAAACCGGGTTTCAAACCATTGATCCCGAACAACTCTGGGAGGAATCAACCACCAATCTTGGCATAGTTGAAACCCCATCCACTGATACTTTTCCAGACATTATTGTGCCAATTCAATTTTACGAATGCCTGTCAGTGCCTCACCCAGTTATGGAACCAAACTCTGTTACTTCCTCTGAGAATTCTTCCATTCCCATCACCGTTGTCACCATAGGAGAAGCATCTCCTAACTTGCCATCATTGGTCCGAGCCACTACGGTCTTGACCGTAACTACGTCGCACTGTGGACCGTCCCCATCTATCACGGCGGCCACACCTCCCTTCACATCTAGTGCAACAGGCCCTCCGTTTTCATATGGTATGCCTAGTTCAAGTGCCAGTCCTGCACTTACTTACTCCACTTTACAAACTTTGGGTCTGGGGGCAGGGAGCTCTAATGCTCCTCTGCAAGGCCAACTTGGGGGCATTCCTATCCCTTTCAATGCTTTTCCTTACACTGGGGGTCATATCTCCCCTTCATCCCCTTCGCTTGGTGGTCTACATCAGTAGTCCGCCGGGCAGCCTACACACACAAGTTCATTTGGAGCGGGGATTCAAGGAACACATGCGCAATCTCCGTCGGTAGGTTCATCACTGTTTGTTTGGAACGGGACATTTGGTAATAACACTTTCGCATCCACTGCTTTCCCATCTGGGGGCACACCCATTTTTGGACAGTCTACTTCGGCCAAGGGTACTATTCCTGCGTCGGGGGCACATATACCAGGACCTTGGAACTCAGGACAAGGATCTGTTCCTTCCTATGGAATGTCATTCTGGGGTAATTCTTTTCACAGTCAATGGAACCTCGAAGAGACTTCTATGCCTCTCCCATCGAGACCAGTATGGGGTAATCCTTCCCAAAGTCTGTCAAACACAATGAATTCCCAACATCCTATGTCCTTTATGGGGAATCAGCCAATGATGTCTCCACAGATGCAAAACCCTTACGCTAGTCAGGGCCATGGTTTCTACCAGAATACGGGCCAACAACCAAAATTTTCTTGGAAACTTGGTGCCAGTCAAACTCCAGGACCCTTTTTTTCTGAGCTATCAGTAGCAACCTAAACTACCATTCCTGGTGACGTTACACTTGCCAGATTTGACATGGTTGTTGAATGATCCTATTTGTCATGATCCGCGTTGGCCTCCTATGCCGATGAAGTTGCCTTCAGACATTTCAAAGTTCGAGGCTAAGCCTAATGAATATCCAGGTGATCACGTGACTAGTTTCCACCTTTGGTGTTCATCTAACTCACTGAAAGATGACTCCGTCCAGTTGCGATTGTTTCAATGCACTCTTATTGGGAGTGCTGCGAAATGATACATAGAGCTTGATCATTCACGATATTCTTCTTTTGGCGAACTGGCTATGGCCTTCCTTAACCATTTCCAGTTACCTGTGAGATACGACGTGGGCACATAGTTGCTTGCTAATTTTGAACAGACGATAGCGGACCATATCTTTGACCATATCTGAGAGTGGCGACACCGAAAGAGTCTAATCAAAGTGCCAGTTCCACCAACATTCCTGCTTGAGTGGTTCCTTAAGTCTTTAGTTCCTCAATTATCCAAAGACGTCGCAACTTCTGGGGTTTTCTCTGAGGAAGATGCCATCATGAGGGCTCAATAGTTTGAGCTTATCTACTCTCAGTCTGGTTTATTATATAACATCCTGTCGGATGCACCATAATCAATTCTGGATAGAACTAGACGAAGAGTTGGACCACATGCCAATGGTATTGTTGGTTTAGCACAAACCAAGCCCGTTGAGCAATTGACAAAACAATTGCAACAGTTATGTATCCAACACTCAGCGACCACCCAGACTACTGCAGTGGCTGCTCCTCCTACCCAAACATCGGAAGTACACTCTATGCAGACAACTAACCCAAAGGCCAACCAACAGCCTAAAGGGAAGAAAAAACAATGCAAGAAGGGTAAGGGGGAGAAAAAACCCACTGATAATGATGGCGAGGGAACCACGGAAAAACGGAAGGTGAGGTATCCGTGAAACTTGTGTACGGAAGACCACCTGACCCATCTATGTCCTCAACTTGCAGAAGCCCAAAAGTTTGTCACACAGCAACAACAAGTCGTGTTGACTAATCCCTTTCAGCATGGGCAAAATTTAACTCAAGCCTATGCAAGTGCAGAAGGCGGTAGTTCTGAAACCTGCCCTCCTCCTAACAATTCATCATCCGCGAACGTATATATGGTTAGGGGTGATTCTTTGATAACGACTAGAGAACACGACTATAGTAAACCAAGCGCCTCTAAAAAGGGTAAATAAGCTGAGATCCCTTCTCTTCCTTTATATATTGAGAAGATGTTGGGAGAAACGATGACACACATTCCAAAAGGTGCATTTAAGAAAGCTTCTCACAATCCAAATGCAAGGGCCTCCCAGAATTACTCTGTGGTGGAAGATTTATCCCAAACCCCTTGTGCTATGTCCACTTTGGAGGTCCTCCAAAGTTTCCCTGCTCAGAGGAAAGCCTTGTTGACTGCTTTAGGCTCTACTGAGACTTGAAACCTGGGTACCATCATGTTAGATACGACTGACTTGAAACCTCATCTTCCTTACCACGTCGCGTTTCAGATAGTAGTGGCTCATCCCACGAAAACTTTTACATGAAATATTTTTCGCACGGTAGTCAACGAGGGTGCTTCGACTTGCATTATGTCATTAGCATGCTAGAAATCCATTGGTCAGATCGAGTTGTCTCCATCACCTACTTTCCTTACTGCATTCAACAGTCGTTCTTTCCGACCACATGGCATCATTCCTTCTTTCCCTATGCAGTTAGGAGGGAAGACCGTGTTCATTGAGGTAGAGGTAGTCGATGCCCCCCTCGACTATAGCCTCTTGTTAGGTCGTAGTGGGACTTATGCGATGCAAGTAGTGGTTGCTACAGTTTTCTGAGTCTTGTTGTTTCCACACGAAGGTCAGATAGTGACCATATATCAATTGTCCTTCTCTAGACCTGACCCAGCTTTGGGGGCATCCACGGTTCCCATGATTGATAATCCTCAAGCTGGTGTCATCAACATCAGAGTTGGCTTGTGACCATCTTTTATGGGTACTTTTGATTACCCACCTCCTCATGGCGATGTCAAGTTTATATCAACTCACCACAAGGCTGAGATTTTTCACGTCTCGTCGTTCTGCACGACTTACTTTCAGGATCAGTGGATTCTTCCTTCCCCATCAGCCACGATGGATGCGACGGGGCATACTGGCATGTCCACGGCCTTGTTGGCCGCTGAAGTAGCGTACTCTTTGGTCCAGCAAGCTTCAGCTACTCCTGATCCGACTTCCAAACAAGAGTTGGATCCACTTCTTGAGCCTATCTGGGCTCAAGATTCTCTTTCCAACACCGATTCATTAGATTTAGTCTTTCCTTCTAACGAAGCAGTAATCGAAGCAATGACTGGTCTAGATAAAACTTGGGATGATCTTCATCACAGATCATATTTCCTCCCAGATTTGAGCCGAATCGAGGCAGGAGAATTCACTATCACCATGATGGGAGATCAGCCATGTCCCATTAACCTCTTATCTACACAAGATATTTATGCTGAGGGAAATATGGTGACTATCGCTGCCACGATACCTATCAATATCTCCTGAAACCTCGACATCATGGAGAATGTCTTCATCGGAGAAGATTGCTCCCCCAAAGAGATTCAGATTTACAAAGATCTTTTCAAAGAATTCCGCGATGTTTTTGCCTGGTCTTACGAGGAAATGCCAGGCATCGATCTGAAAATAGTTGAACATGAAATCACAACGTATCCTAATGCTAAGCCTGTTCAACAAAAACTTCATCCAGTTAATCCTAGGAAAGCAGCATCTATCAAGGTTGAGGTTGAGAAATTGCTCAAGGTAGGGTTCATTTACCCTATTCATTTGACTCAATGGGTATCAAACCCCATGCCAGTCGATAAAAAGTAGGGAACGATTCGTGTATGTACCAATTTCCATGATTTGAATAAGGCATGTCCAATAGATAATTATCCAACCCCATTCATCAATCAGATCATTGATGAATGCGTCGGTTGTGAAGCCTTTTCATTCATGGATGGTTTTTCAGGATATAATCAAATCCAAATCAAACCGAAGGACCAACACAAAACGACATTCATTTGTCCATGGGGTACATTCGCCTATCGAAAAATGCCTTTTGGTCTCAAGAAGGCTGGAGCCACTTTCCAGTAGGCCATGTCTTTTGCGTTTCACGACCTCAAACATATAGTCAAGGCCTATCTAGATGATTTAGCATCACGCTCTCGCAAGCGAAAATATCATCCTACACACCTCAAACTCATCTTCGAACGCTGCCACTACTTTCAGATTCGATTGAATCCCAACAAGTGCAGCTTTTGCGTCACGTTAGGACGTTTGTTAGGTTTCATCATTTCAACAATGGGGATCATGGTCGATCCTCTTAAGGTGGAGGAAATAGTCCAGTTTCCCCCCCCACGCACAATCTTACAACTTGAAAGTCTTCAAGGCAAGGCAAACTTCTTACGACGCTTCATCGCCAACTATGCCGAAATCACTAAGGGCTTTATGCATTTACTGAAGAAAGATGTTCCCTTTTTCTGGAACGAATCCTCTCAACGCTCTTTCGACGCATTGAACCATGCCCTCACCACCCCACCTCTACTACGACCACCTGATTATAACAAAGATTTCTTATTATATATGGTTGCCGTAGAGTCAACCATAGGCATGGTTTTAGTTCAGGAGGATGATTCGTTTTCTGAATACATGATCTATTACCTGAGCCGAGGCCTCATAGGACCGGAACTTAATTATACCCATCTCGAAAAACTTGCGTTGGCTACAGTTCATGTTGTTCAATGGTTCTGTCACTATGTTCTGTTTCGTAAGACCACCGTCGTCGTCGTCGTGAATCCATTCCAGTACATGTTGAAACGACGAGTTATCGACGGAAAAATCATTATATGGATGGTAATCCTCCAAGAATTTGACTTACACTTCATTTCATCCAAGTCCAAAAAGTCATTGGTCTTCGCAGAACTTATCTCGGATCTTCCAGTTGAGTCAGGTGACGTTGTGCCTGAGGAATCACCTATCTGGGGGGATATGTTTTTGATTGAATTGTCAGACCCCTGGTATGAAGATATACTGATCTATCTCCAAACTTTGAAGTGCCCCACCTCTGCATCTCATGATGAGCGTCGGCGGATACGCCATCAAGCCAAGAACTATCTCATACTCAATGATACATTGTATTGGAGAGGTGTAGAATGCATCTTCCGTCGATGTCTCACTCATGAGGAGGCCGTCATAGTGCTCAATGATTGTCATACTAGAGATTGTGTCGGTCACTTATCTGGGTTGGCAATATCCCAAAATATTTTATGAGCAGGTTACTTTTGGCCCACACTTATCAAAGATTTTATCGAGTCGGTCAAGAAGTGCCATCCGTGCCAAGTCTTCTCACGGAAGATGAGGGCACATCCAACTCCCATGTTTCCTGTCATAACAATCGGTCCCTTCACTAAGTGGGGGATTGATTACATTACATGCAACCCCCCATCAGCAAGGGGGCACCGCTATATCATTGTAGTTGTCGAATACTTCACTAAGTGGGTCGAAGCTATGCTAACGTTCAAAGATGATGGAGAGACTACAACTCTCTTCTTATTTAACCAGATTATAGCACGGTTTGGCATCCTGAGAGAGATTGTCACTGACCATGGCAGTCACTTTTAGAACCAAATGATGTCCGAGTTAAAGTCAAATATTGGGTTACGGCAAGAACATTCATCACCTTACTACCCCCAAGCCAATGGGTAGGTGGAAGCTGTTAACAAAACTCTTAAAATGATTTTACAACGAACTATCAACTTAGCCAAGTCAAATTAGCATTTGATGTTATACTCAACATTATGGGCTTACCGAACCTCAGTTAAGACTGCAACTAGTTTCTCAGCTTTCCAACTCGTTTACGGGCTATAGGCAGTCTTGCCCATTGAATGTCAAATTCCATCTCTGAAATTGGTAGTACAGTTATTGCCAGACACTTCTCTGCTTGAAGAATGGTTAGTACACCTTGAGCAACTTGATGAACAACGTCGCGATGCGGCCCTAGTCAATGAGGCTCATAAACTGTAACATCTTGCTCTGGCGCACTTACCAAACTTATTCTTTGAGGACACTTGCTCCCAAGTGATCTGGATTTTTATGATGATAAAAATTTTTCCTTCATTATGATGCGTTAAGTTATATGACAGGATGTTTTTACTACTTTGATGTAGACAGGTGCTGCTGACTCAGTTTCATTGAGTGTGCAGGGTTCAGGACCTTGAGGATGCAGAGGCATCGGTGGAACTCCCTTGGACTCCGGATTGAGTCAGGGAGTGGGATATTTGGGTTGTTTCACTTACGGTGATATTGTTTTGTTTTGATGATATGCTATTGATTTTATGATATGTTGTTGACATGATCTGACATGATGGTTGATGATGCAGGCTGATGATAGCTTGTCGACCAGACTCACATATGGAGTAAAGGGGCCACACACGATTTCCAGAGAGATTGAGCGAGAGGTGTGGACAACAGCTCTGCCACAGCCTACTAGCACTCCCGCTGTGGCTCAAACTGTAGGTTAACGATTACCTAGTTCGAGAGGATCCACGATGCCATGAGGGTAGACTGCAACAGTCGCTCACGATGATTCTAAAGGGCACACAATAAGGAGGGGGCCTTATTCCTTAGATCCCTTAGTCTCCCACAAGTTCACCTGGTGGAGTGTTGACTCCAGGGGTTATAGAGTCTACCAATCCGTCAAGTCAGCGAGTGGCACCCTTGGAGCACGTGGTGCATTGTGAAGGGCACGTCACGCAAAGAAATGCAAATCAGCGAGTGGCACCCTTGGAGCACGTGGTGCATCCTGAAGGGCACATCGCACAACTGAAGCAAACAAGGCGAGTGGCACCCTTGGAGCACGTAGTGCGTCCTGAAGGTCGTGTCGCATTGATGATGATGATGAGACAACCTAGATGACCCTAGACCTTAACGCCTGATAAAATTCTTAAAAATGACTCCCCTAATTAAATTGTCACCCTGTTCAAATCAAAACCTAAATTAAAACATCTCTAAGACAAATTTTG
>ML794483.1:140469-154360 GCA_009831015.1 Picea engelmannii
CAATTTCCAAATCAGCAATGGTGATAATGAGCTGCCAACTTCTATTTATAGACTTTTTGGCCTCTTTTTGTCACTTTTTTGGGCCCCTTTATCAGTTTCTTTATACCAAAAACCATTTTGAGTGGTCCAGGAGTTATATGGGATGGATTTGATCATGTATTGGAACATTTTTTATTGAGTTTCTAAAAAAAATAAAAAAATATGGACGGTCCATAAATTTATTTTTTTCAAAAATCAACCTGAGCATATAGGGTAGGATTTCATCCCGACTGTTGCATCTTGTTGCCTTTTGTTCCTACGATATAGGATCGATCCCATCCGGTTGTGGCACGAAACTATCATATCTGCTCTAGAAGTGCCACAACTCGGTGGTAGAGCTTACCAAAACATGGATGCCCTAGGTAGGTCCTGGTTGCATTATGGTTTCCACGCTGTTTCTAAACAACACTGTAGGCTCAGGAGTCCGCATAGTCTTTCCTGAATACGAGTTTGGGCCTCATTTGCATGAGTCTTTTTCACTCTTTGTCTTACCCTATGGACTCCCAAAACATAACGGGTCTCCTTTTAATCCCTTTTCAGACCCTCTAAACATGAAAAGATTGTCGAGCGATCTTGTGATCTTTCACGCTCATTAAACTGAAATTTGAAATCACGTCTGTCCGGTGGTAGTTTACCCCTTTTTTGGTCCAGATGGTCAACTATACAAACAAAGGAATACTCTATTGAATTTCCATTCTTTAGAAGAGTATCCTCAGGTAAGATTTTATTCCTTTTTCAAGCCTGAGGGACTAAATTTACGAAAAAGAAACCCCCCCAGAGTCCATAGTTAAGCTCTTTTCAGACTCCCTAAAATTGAAAAGATTGTCGAGTGACCTTATTCTTTCACACTCGTTAAAATGGTCCAGAAGAACATTCCTGACGAAGTCCATAGTTAAGATTTTTTCAGACTCCTTAAAATTGAGAAAATAGCCAAGTGATCTTGTCCTTGTCACACTCGTTAAAATGGTTTTGAATTGACGTCTAATTGGTTCTAGTTTATCCCTTTTTTCGAACCGACTAGACTATTGACGAAAAAGGTACCCCAATGGAGTTTCCTTTTATGCTTTTTCAGACTTTCTAAATATGAAAAATCACCGAGCTTACCTTCTTTGGGCTCGATAAACTTACATTGAAGGACGTTACCATTGTGTGTTCTATCAACTGCATTTTCATCCTTTACCCATCAGCCTAGTAACAGTTTGCTTTTGCGTCTTAACAACTTTGGCCACTTGAAGATTTTTCCCGAGTATCATTTCCCTAGAACATCAGTCTTTTCCTTGTACCTTGAGCTTGTATGTTTTCTATACTCGTTCCTCCACTGTAACATAATATTCCTTTATTCTTTTCAAAATAATCAAAAAGAACAAAAAAGTCAAATATACCCCAAAAAGAGGATGGGAAAAGTATTTTTTTTATTAGCAACATCATGAGTCACCCTTGGATAAAGCACATCTGTCCGTTTGATTCATCAGACTTTGGGATGTAGTACGACCGTAGGAAGCTTTGCTCGCTATATTGAGTTGTGTCCTCCACCGTTTGGTTACTCTTCCAAACATATGGAGAGTTTGCGTTGCCTCCTGCTTCGTAGACTTATGATTAACAGATATGATGCCTGAGTCTTATCAATTGTTGTGCTATTGTCCAAGGGAAGTTTATCACTTAGCCTGAGTCGGCCCCTCTGCAATATGTCTCTTGTCCGCATACCTGGCCATCCTGAATGTCCAATCAAGTCTTTGTTCGAAATCACTGAAGCCTTCACTCCGATCATCAAGATTATCAAGTACATAACCAATGAGCAGTCGAAGACCTCTGGGTAGTGCAGTCGTACACTCATATTACACTCCTACCCAAGTTTAGAAGATTTTGAAGTTGTTGCTCGAGCTCTGAAGTACAACCATCAGGCTGAATCAACTTCTGGGAGATGGATATTTTATATGTATATCTTTCTGATTTCGAGATGTAGCTCCACTGTGTATTGTTCATGGCTACTCTTCATAGTTGTTTGACATGGATCTATAGTGTATTTGATTGGTATCCATGGTTCTATTTTATCCTAAGCATGGGTATGCCCGCCTCGCTGAGACATTTGATATTTTTTCAGACGACACCTCTTGATTCCTGATTCCTGGGCTCACTCATTCATCATATCAGTATAGATTGGTAAAGAATTGGTAATGTATTTTGGCCATCAGATTCTCTTTTGACCTCACACATTAGGGGGCATCTGTTATAACCCTAAATTGCACCACACATGCTTACCTGGCATCAGGCTAACTCACATCCCTTCCTTGCTAAGGCCATGCTAAACAAACTCTTGAAAAACCTCTTAAATTAAGTAACCCACGCCCTAACCCATTACTGGGCATGTTGGAATGCTAGCAGGCCTACTACTGCACACATTGGAATACTGGCTGGCCCACTACAGACCACATTTACCTAACAAAGAACAAAAATAGGAAAGTTGTCGACGGGACGAAAATCTTTGGGTCAGTTAACTGGAACTCCCAGCCATGCATGGCCGAGAGTTCATCCAAAACCCTAGATCCTTCTAGCCTATAAAAGAAGGGGTAGGGGTACTATTTGGAGGAGGAAAATCATAGCAAAGAAACTCTGCCCAATTTCCGAATCCGTTTTGTCCCAACCCTTTAGCCTTTCCTCAAGCTTCAGGAGAATTCAAGCAAAGCAGTTGGAGGACAAAGAAGAGGAGGAGCCCAGGATCAGGATCAAGGAATGGTGGCCGATCTCTATTATTATTTTAAGTTGATTCATCTTGAGATTAATAAAAGAATACTTTTCCTGTCCCAATGCACGAGTTTTATATGTTTTATTCGATTTATGCTGAATCTCTAACCCTCTAGTAGAACAATAGCATGCATGCGTAGTGTTTTGCTTTGATTACAGGGATTGTCTTTGGAAGGAGCAGTGTAAGAAAGCGGATAAAGTGCAACGGAAGATATACACCAAACATCAGGAAAAAGGTTAGTAGGTTCTTCCCATGTTTGCATGTGAAAAAGGGTTTTAGGTTTGGGGTGGTAGGTTGAAAAGTAATTTCTTAAGGGTCATGATCTGCATGCAAGTTTAGCCCTAGCTTGTTAGTCCATGGGGTATTTTTTCCCAACAATAATATCATGTGCCTAAAATGAAGATCGTATGAAAACATTACGACCCCAGGAAGTTGATGTACTAACTTACCTAAAATGGGGCCCACACAACTTTTGGCACTTCATCTCCTAGGGTTAGGTTTTTGGATGTCTAGGTTTTTTGGCATTCTTGTTTATTGTAAAAATTCCTTGAGACCCTCATTGTAATCATATTCCTATGAATGATCCCAACCATCACATCTCTTCTCAGAGATAATCCACCACCATTCTAGCAAGCTTGTTTTCTGCTTCATTTTACAGTTTCAACTTATTTCCTTATTGAATAGAAACAAATTTTACGGTATATCTGTTATTTTTTGTTAAGAATATTTTTATAATAATATTTATTCAATTTTTTGTGCTCATAAAATGCAGAATATCGGGGCTTTCAACTTACCCTTGATGCTTCATTCCAAACCTCCAAAGTCCCGAAGTCCTATACTCTCAAAGGGTGGCACATGGTGACGTACTATATGTAGAGGCAAGTACAGGTGGGTCCTGAATAGTACTCCCATGAAATGGAACAAACAAGTAAGTGTAATGTGTGGCACACGGAAAGGAAGATATGACACGTGACCCCTATAGTGGGTCACACATGTCACATCAAACATGGTTCCATGTCACCTTGGGTGATGTCAGCGTGCCACATCACCCCAGAATCGTAGCCTTCCGAGCCCTTCAATATCATGGTCAAGGTGTGTCCACATAACCCCTTGATCTATGGACTCCATTACTTCAGAAATTTAGTGTTTAGGGGATCTATGGTGTGACTTATGCCTCACTCCCGGAGTGGTCAATGATGGGTTGACTATGGTCTAGATCCAACAGTTAGGGTAGATCCTGAAGGGTTGCTAGATCTACGATCCTTGTTACTTCACATCTATAACCTTCATAGGTTTTGACATCATGGTTGTTGTTCTCTCCCAAAGAACGACTTCATTGAAGTACCATATGCAGGTCCTTCCACTATTTGATCAGATGGTTAAGAGGGGCTCTTAATGGGCTCTCTAGATCCACAACTCATATCACTTCATAACTCCATCATTTGGGGAGTTTGGTGCTATCACATATTCATTCTCATGAAGTAGGACTTCGTTAGAATTACCTTGACGTAGATCCAATGGATAAGGGGATTCCCAAATAGCCTCATATATGTGGCTCACGTTACTTTGTGATTGATGAATAGATCAAGGTTTAATGGTGGGGAATATCTATCCACGATGATTAGGGAGACCCATAGGAGTCAGTCAAACTTATGGGTAACCATAAACATTAGTTTCCTTCAACTAATTTACAAATGGTGAGGTTGAAACAATCTGAATATCTGAACTCCTAGAGTTTTGAAGCCAGAAGGGATTAGATCCTTTTGGGCCTAGCGCAGGGTTCCTAGAACTTGGTCACATGGGTCCTTCAAAAACTCTTATGGGATACATTCTAATATATTATCCTTGAATTGGTTAAGGAAATGATCAAGAACCCTTAATAACATGAGTGAAAGGTCTGAAGGAGGTTCCCTCCTTCCATAGGTTTTTAAATTATTATTCCCATGAAGGTAGATTCTAGAGGCCGACATACTTATGCATCCCTATAAATCCTTCCCCGACACTATTGCAGACTTACATCCCATATCTCTCTAGATGATAAGATGAGACAACCAGAAGACCATTCGAAAGCATGGGCTTGCAGAGAGACAATAAATATTTCTCCCTTAATTAGTCCATACAGAACTCAGTCATAGACATATAAATATATTCAATCATAATTTCCATTTCAATACACAGAGTATGAAAATACTTATAGAAAACCAGAATTCATGAAGTGACTACTGAAAGGGGTGCCTATTTCCACTCAACCATAGGCACAACCACTTTGAAATAGATTTTCCACTAGCCACCATCAAGCTAGACCATGATTCTCTCAGAGAGACTCTTTCTTCTTTCTCAACAACAGTCATGGATGAAGGTTACTCTCCTCCTCCCACGAGATATTGGAAATAGGTTTTCTATGTACCAAGCAAGGGGGTCTGCACGAGTACTTCCACAGTCACTTGTTATCCCCATTTATCATCCTGAAATGAAAACCTTGCCAAAACCTTCTTCTACCCAGAACGATCTTATTTCCCAGTTCTTCCTTGAATCGGAGAGATGCAAGCTCTCTTTTCTCTTCTTGATATTGGTCTTTCAACTCTTATCTCTCACATTGATATGCCTCTGCCACAAATTAATTCTTTTCTTTCCTTCCTCATCAAGGTTGTGTGGGTCTGAATATCCATCTTGTGGTAAGGTTTGGAAGTATTGTAGATGGGTAATCTCCTCCATCTCTTCATTAACTCTTGAGGTGGACACTTCCAGCTACCAGTCTGAGTGGTAGTTCATTTCTAGGTCAAAGCATTGTTCTGGGTAAGAGCCATTAAATCGAGTAAGGTATTGGTTTTGTGAAGGGTGGGGTGGGGGCGTCATCTCAACCATTTCAGTTTTCCCTCACCATATCTCTTATAGCTCCATAGTCTATCTTGGAAAAATCCCCTTTAAACAATTATGAAACACTATCCATTTTCTATTAATAACATAAAATACATGCATTGACGTTTTATAAAAAAAAGGTTCATCAAATACAAAATTCTCACATATCTAGCCTACCATAGTGTATTTTCCAGTTATAATTATATTTACAAATTGGGGGAAACAAGGGTATTGCAAAAGTGTAAAGAGAAGGTAGTGGAGAAGATATCAAAAATGAAATAAATACCTAAACTTAATGTTCCTTTGACTAGATCCTCAGCCATGAAATTGAAAAATCAAGAGGAACCTCCAGCAAAAGGTCATCGAATAGAAAATAAGGATGATGAGGGACAACATACTTTCAATAGGTTAAGGAAACAATTGGGAGAATAACAATATATGATAATCCAACAAAGGGAGGAGAATATAAAAGTAAAGATGAAATGTAAAGAAGTCATTGATGATTGTGAGCCTCCAATAGACAATGCCATATTCATGGTGAAAATAAATCTGACTCTACGTAAAAAAATTAAGATCATATATAATAAAAATATGATTTTGAGAAAGGAGAACAAATCCCTCAAACAAATCTTGCAACAGTTGGATACAGATAAGAAGGGGAAGGGAAATCTTGATTTGCTTGTTGAAGTAGCAAAAATTTAATTCCCTAGAGTTGGATTCTTCAATTTTTCCTCTTTTGACTATGCACAAAAGAAAACCCTAATTTTGATTATCAAAATTCCCTAAGTGTTTAGATGGAATTCTTATGTATACTGGTATTTTTTGATGGATCATTATACATGATAATTTTTTTCCTTACTACGCATTGGAGATTCTTATTTTGATATGTGAATGACAAATTTATAGTTGCACGATAGACACACTCCCCAACTATATCAATGTAATTTGGAGTAGTTGTATGAGGTTCTTTTTCAATGTTTCAAATGGGAAATATCACAGTGATAATTAGATAAACATTGACGGCATCAACTTAAAGAATTTTTTTGCTAGGAAGTGAAGTGAGTTCTTCATGGCATTTTACATGTATCAAAGATTTAGGGTTTGAGAATAAAATATGCCTTTTGAAGGAAATAAAGGGTTCTTTGGAACCCTACCATGATTTTGAGTTTTTTGTTACCATCAACCATCACCGTCAGTCAATCCATCTCAGGAAAGGAAATCAAATTATGATAAAATCAGTTGATGTACAGCTATGTTGCGCTTCGACTATAGGTTATTGTTGTGTAGCAAGCATCATGCGCAATGATGATAGAGTATCCAAAACACCTCCATATCCATTGGAATGAGTTAGTAGGGTATTCCATCTTATCTATATCGAATGAAACGGTTAAGAGAATCATATTTAGGGACTCAAATATTTGTTCAATCAGGTTGTTATGTGAAATTAACGAGTCAAGTTTGACTCATTTTCCTTAGTTGTATGCTCATATTTTGTAGACAAATATGTTGTAATTGTTATCATTATCATAGGATGATAGTTGAATTCAAATTTTGGTAGGATAAGAAGATATTTTTGTATATATGTTTTGAAGCTATGAGAGTTGAAGGTTGGAAAGTGTGTAAGAAAAGGACTGTTGATATAATTTGTAATTTTCTTTGATATTAATGAAATTTGTTGGATCATAAGTCCCTAATATTTGATTCCAGAGACACATGTGATTGTGCTACATTATGCATGTGATATTACACTCTGTTTCTTCTAGTTTAAATACATCTATGTGATATGGCTTCTTCTCTTTGTTATTTTGAACTATATGTATCTAAATTCATTTGCATCTGATGCTCTATTGCATCTAATTCAATTTTCTTTCTACTATAGTCACCTTAGGATTCATCCATGTTAGATGCCCCAAGGTTTTTTTTTCTGTATAATCTTCTATCTACAACGATATCTAATTGGACTAACACATTTCTTTCTATATTTCCTCTAATCAATCACATTTCAATCCACCAAGTATCCAGTAAGCCTTCATTAATTTATGACCTTTCAATGAATCCATTGCCCAATGGACTTTCTATCCACATTACCACCAAATCTATGAATTCAATCCTTCCTTAGAGATTTATCATTGGATGAAATACCAAATCAATTCTTTCAGTGATTAATTTGAAGAGAGAGAAATTCCCCTCTAGGTTGGAAGGGATAACGTCCAGCCTCAAGTTGGTTTATGGTTACCTTTTTTATTTTTTTTCCTCATCCAAAAGAAATTTACAGAGTGATAACATAGGACACCCATATGATTTATACTATAAACAACCTAAAATGGATATTTACCTGTAGATCGATTCACTGGAATATTGCAGGAAAAATTTTCTTGAGGTAATGCCAAATCCCACTACTTGGACTTCTCTCCAAGAATTCTCCATAATAGGTTTCCCAAACTTTGATTTACTACCTCGTTTTTCCCATCTGTTTGGGGGTGATAGGAACTATTGAGTTTTAATTTAGTTGCCATTTTCTTCCATAAAGTCTTCCAAAAATTACCCAAGAACGGAGTATCTCTATTAGAGGTAATAATTTTTGGAACCCCGTGCAATCTAACAGTTTATGAAAAAAAAAATCTTCCACCCTTGATACATTACTAGTTTTCTTGCAAGAAATGAAATGAACCATTTTATAGAACCTATAAAAAACCACAAAAATAGAATTATTAAAATTTTGTGTGTTTTGGAGCCCTGACACAAATTCCATGCTGAGATTTGTCGATGGGTCTGTGGGAATTGGTAATGGAATATACAACCATGTGTTATGTGAGTGCCTTTTAGCCATTTGAAAAATCTTACATCGTACCACATACTTGGTTATATCATTTTTCATCTTTGTCTAGTAATACTTATCTTCTATTAAGGATAGTTGTCTCATCCTTTCCAAAATGTCCTACCAAACCACTACTGTGAAGTTCTCTCATAATATTTTCCCTTATAGAACCAATTGGAATGCATATTTGTTTTCCTTTGAAGAGGTATCCATCTTGCATAAACTATTCACCTTGAGTAAGATCCATCCTCCCAACAATTGGATTCTTAAACTATTCAACAATCTATCGAAAAAATCGTTAACAGATGCTTAGATACCTGTTATAACTGAAATTTTGTCTGCACATGGTTACAAGAAATCAGCATCGTCAAACAGTGATGAATTCATCCATGGACATGAATTAACACCAAATCATTCGTAAAAGGGTCAAAAACTATACAAAGTGATGCAGGAGCATCGCCAACTCATCAAGCGAGCCAGTGTGGAGTGGAAGACAGCTGGATAAGCCAACACACATTTTGAAAATACTTTGGGATTGTTGCACAAGTATTTAATGAAGCCATTTATGAAGGCACACTTGTACATTGTAATGGACCTTGAGCAGATAGCTCTCATCCTTAGGTAGATGAGGCATTTAAGATAGTTAATGCTGGTAGATAGGAATTTAATTGTAGATTTGATAGCTTTAGAATTCAAGAGGGAAAACGGATATAGACACCCTCATTGTATCATTGTAACATTAGAAATAGGAGCAAGAAGGGAAGAGCAAGCAGAGAGCTATGTAAAGAACATCCATGTACATATATTAAATTAATAGAAGAAAGCTTTGATTCAAATCCATGGTTATGTGTCTATTCTCTGTGTATTAATGTTATGCTCATGAATATTTGTTTCATGTCATACATTTGATTTTATATATACTGTGTATGTGATTTCATGGTTGAAATGAAGTTTGAGAGGGTGAGTTAATGAGTTTCAATTGTTTCTCTAAGTGAGTTAGAAAATTTCTGCAAGGAGTGCAGTCGAATTGTCTGCAAGGAGTGTGTTGACAGAAGGGTTCACTTAGAGACAACTTTTGTTCTCATTTCCTCGAGAGTGCAGATAAGCACAGTGTTGTGCAAGGAGTGCGTAGGCCAAGCTAAGTCTCAGAGTTTCAATTCTAAGCAAGGTATCGACAGACTGCTGCTGCCGGAGTGCACAAAGTCGAGCGACTTCAACACTTAGACGTTGTTGAATTTTTTCCGCAAAGAGTGCGTGCAAAGTTCCTTCTAAGTAATTGAGAATCACAAGAAATCTCAGGAGGAGTAGGCCTTCGAACTCATTGAAGGATAAAGTGTAGGGGAAGTTTCCATTGAACACTCGAGGGAAGCGTCGCAGGTTGGCAAGCAGACAATGAGTCTCAGGGAGAGACACTTCTTCCTCTTCGTGTTTTTCACAAGGAAGAACGGACGGTCGAAATCCTCCGAGGAGATTTCGTGAATTTTCGTAGGCCATTGAATATTGCAGAGGCGCAAGGATATTTCATAAGGAAGCGTCTAAATATTTTAAGCTCAGGAGGGCAGAGCGTTGATACAAGTCGGCCAGGACCGTTGTATTATTTGCGAGATCGCCTATCGGGATCTCGTGAGGAAAGTGTCCAAGACTTGGTGACGGGAGTCGTGAGCTTATGACACGTAATATCTCGGGTGGTTATGTAAGTCGTGTGGGACCACAAGAGTGAGTGGAATACAGGTGGCGAATATCGGGAGATCTTGCGAACTCGGAAGTTCGCAGGGTGAGAACCTAAGTATTGGGAACTCCAAGCTACGAGGACGCGAGGTGGCAAGTCGTGAAAAGTGCGATAAGGTCGTATCAGCGTTTCGGTGCATCGGGTATCAGAAGTTGAAAATCCGAGGCCTTGGCATCATAAGTAGCGAAGCCACGATTGAGTGAAGTCCCGATAGATGAAGAGCAAGTCAGCGTCAACTAAGGCATCGGGTCTCGGGTCTCGGGGATCTGAGGGTGTAGTGCCCGACTACTGAACTCACGAAGTCGCGAGTTCCGATCCTCCGAAAGGAATAAGAGAGGATCGTAGTTGAAGAAAACCTGTGGGGTGCAGAATTCTCGATAGGGAAATAGAATAAACGTTGAGTTGTTCGGGCTCTGAATGAAAGAAGGTCTTGAGGAGAGCAGTCGTACTCCGAGGAGTGTGGTTGCGTTAGAGTGGTATCAGAGTGGGAATATTTCTTTGCTTTCTGTAGCAGAGAAGAGAATTTTCCATGCCACCCAGAAGAGAGAGATAGTCACCTGACCCAGAAGATAGGGAGGTGAGAAGAAGAGGTAGGCCGGTAGGAAATCCAAAAATGGAGAGGCAAATGTGATATCTAAGAGCAAGACTAGAAGATATGGAGGCAGCGCAGAGACACACAGTCGGTTCTATAGATTTAAGTGACTCTGAAGGCAAAGTTGAATTCAAACAACAAGGAGAAGTCACAGCTAAAGATGCAGCCAACGAGTGGTTAATTAAGGCTATCACCTGGATGAGTTCGAAAACAAAGATGGACATTCCTGCTTATGAAGAGAGTTTGGATGTAGAAGTTCTTCTAGATTGGATTAGAGCTCTTGACACCTACTTCGATTATGAGGATATCGAAGAGGATAAGAAGGTCATACATGCTGTCACACGATTGAAGGGACATGTAGCATTGTTGTGGGACAAGCTTCAAGCAAATAGACGTTCCAAAGGCAAGCAAAAGATTAAAAGCTGGGATCGAATGATTGCAAAGATGAAGGTGAAGTTCATACCAAGAGACTATCAAATTTCTCTGTTCAGGAGGATGCAGAACTTGAGATAGAAACTAATGACAATGAAAGAATACACTGAGGAATTCTATCGACTGAACATCAGAACAGGTCATCGGGAGAGCGATGATGAGAAGGTTGCTAGATATTTGAATGGTCTGAGATACGACATTCAGGATGAATTAAGCATGGTTACCATAAAGATGGTGGAAGATGCTTATCAGATGGCTCTAAAAGTTGAAGAAAAGTTGAGCCGTAAGAAAAGTCAAAGAGGGCGAGGCAGAAGTCATCCCATAGGCAAGGCAGTTGCCCAGGAGAAATACCAGAAGCCCAAGGAGGAATGGAAAAAACCTCAGGGTAAGATTGAGAGAGGTGGAACCTCACAGTGAGGACAACAATATGTTGAACAGAGAGGACAACATACAGAGCAAAAGGGAGATTATGCTGACGCAAACACTTTTCCTCATACCATAGGTAAGGGAAGAGGCCGACGTGGAGTAATCACATGCTTCACATGTGGAAAGAATGGGCACAAGTCATTCGAGTGTCCATAGAAAAAGAAGCATAGTGGAGAAGCTCACATCACTGAAGTGCAAAGGCATGAAGTTGAGATTGAAGACACAGAAGGTGGAAGGTCGCTAATGATGCGTAAAGTTCTCTTAACACCCGAAAAGGAGGTGGAGGACTCAACTCAAAGGACCAGACTGTTCAGGACAGCTTCCAAGACCAAGGACTAGGTATGCAAGGTTATTGTTGAAAATGGTAGCACAGATAATCTCATTTCGATCGAGATAGTAGAGAAGTTGGATCTAGAGACAACTAATCACCCAAGTCCATACAAAGTTTCATGGCTACAGAAGGGACATCACGTGAGTGTCACTAAACAATGTTTAGTTGAATTCAAGATAGGTGGATATAATGATAAGGTCTTATGTGATGTCATTCCCATGGATGTATGTCATTTATTGTTGGGTAGACCATGGGAATATGACATAAATGTGGTTCATGATGGGAGAATGAACACATATACTTTATAGAAGGATGGGAGGACACACAGGTTGCTTCCGATAAAAGATAAGGAAATGAAGCCGGAAGTAAGCAACACAATACTTCTCATGAGTGGGAAGGAGCTTCTTACAGATATGGAGAAGAGGGAAGATCCACAATTCTTTGTGGTCAGGAAGCCGAGGATTGTCCTGAATAGAACAAGAGTGGATGATTTACTAGATGAGATTCAGGAACTGCTGGAAGAATTCGCTAATATCATAGTGGATGAATTACCTCATTCATTGCCACCGATGAGGAGTGTGAGTCACCACATAGACCTCATACCAGGAGCTAGTTTACCGAACAAAGCTGCGTACAGATTGATGTCGCAAGAAAATGAGGAGGTTAAGAGGAAGGTATAGGAGTTATTGGACAAAGGATTGGTCAGAGAAAGCCTAAGCCCATGGGTTGTTCTGACAGTGCTTAGTCCAAAGAAAGATGGAGGTTGGAGAATGTGTACTGACTCAAGAGAAATTAACAAGATAACCATCAGGTATAGGTTTCCACTGCCGAGAATGGATGATCTTATGGATTGCCTGAGTGGGGAAAGATTTTTTTCAAAGATTGATTTGAAGAGCGGGTATCATCAGATTCGCATGAGGGAAGGCGATGAATGGAAAACAACATTCATGACAAATGAAGGTTTGTATGAATGGTTGGTCATGCCATTTGGTTTAACAAATGCACCCAGCACATTCATGTGGCTGATGAATGAAGTCCTGAGGGAATTCATTGGGAATTTCTTCATTTTGTATCTGGACGACATACTGATTTACAATAAATCGAAGGCTGAACATCTGAAGCATTTGGCCATTGTGATGAGATAATTATAGTAGGAGAAGCTATTGATTAATATGAAGAAGTCCTCATCTATGAAGACAGAGCTCATTTACTTGGGTTTTGTTATTTCAGCGAATGAGTTGAAGATGGATCCGGACAAGGTGGAAGTGATTAAGAATTGGCCATCACCGAGAAATATTTTCGAGGTGAGGAGTTTCCATGGTTTGGCTAGTTTCTACCGAAATTTCATCAAGAATTTCAGTGGAATTAAAGTAGTGATGATGGACACAGTGAAGAAGTGACATAAGTCTTTTCATTGGATTGCAGAGGCTGAGAAGAGCTTTAATCTATTGAAGCAAAAGATCACGGAATGACCAGTGTTGGTGTTGCCAGATTTCATGAAGAGATTTCAGGTGAAATGTGATGCAAGTGGATTTGCCATAGGAGCAGTCTTGAGTCAGGAAGATAGACCAGTTGCATATTTTAGCAAGAAGTTGTATGAGGCAAAAGTGAAGTACTCCACGTATGACAAAGAATTTTATGCTATCATACAGGCGCTGAAGAAATCAAGGCATTACCTGATCCCGAAAGAATTTGTATTGTACAGTGATAATCATGCATTGCAGTGTTGGAAATACTAAGACAACTGAGAGGGGGGGGGTGAATCATTTGTTTATGAAATTAAACAATTTTATACCTTTTAAACATTATTAATCTTCCTTCAAGTGATCATCAACAATATACAGCATATGGACAGTAAAAGTAAAGACCATCAGTCACACATAAAGTACACACAGAGACAGATTTTCACGAGGAAACCCATA
>ML794483.1:164650-188982 GCA_009831015.1 Picea engelmannii
TGATATCTTCGGAAGATCTTTTACTGCCCCATTGTTTTTGAGCTTGATTATGTGATCAAAATTTAGGTGACCAAGTCTCCTATGCCACAGCCAACTTTCAACATATTTTCTTAAGTTGCATTCTTCTTCATCTTCTTCTTTTAAAACATAGACATTGTTTTATGTTCTTATACCCTTTTCAACTAGCTTACCTGAATCCACAGATTTAATTTTACAGTCTTTAGACGTAAAAACAACTTCACATCCTCAGTCACAGTCTTGACTGACACTAAGAAGGTTATGTTTCAAATTCTCTACAAGAATCACATCTTGAGCTTTTCTTTTTCCCTTACTCAAACTCACAATTCCTTTACCTTTCACCTTTCCTGGTGCATCATTTCCAAAAGTTACATTCCCTGATTTGCTATCACTTAGAGTTAGAAACTTACTTCTATCTCTAGTCATGTGTTTGGAGCATCCACTATCAATATACTAGGGATTCTTTTTATTTTGGGTTGATAGCGCTAGTCCACATTTGTCATCTACTTTCTTCTTCCAGACATTGACATTTTCAACAGTGTAGTTCAAGTCTGGATTGTAGTTCTTTAAATGACAGTCTGCAGCTTTATGTCCATAATTATGACAGTTGTAACATTCTGGTTCACTGAATAAGGGATCATAACGATTGTTATGCTCATAATTGTTATTGTGTCTCACCTGTATCCTTCTGCCAGTCATCTCATGATTTATAGTTTGTGGTTGTCTCAATCTTTGTTGTGGAAGATAGTTATTCATTGAGTATCTTGATTGTTCATATATAAATCTTAGAGAACAGTTTATATCTTTGTGACAAAAATTAGAGCAGAAAAAACAATAACCATAGAAGAAATTTTTGTACCTTGAAAAAGTCTGTCTTCTTTGAGGAGGTCGAATTCTTTCATGCCGATAAACTTTCTGGTTTAGAAATTCTGTTCTGGGGTTTTTCCTTTCACTCCATCTTGATGGTTGATTTTCTTTCTTTGTTTTTGCAGAGTGACTGTTGTCAATGTTTGAGGATTTGACAAACTTGATAGATTATGTGTTACTTGGATGATCACTACTTGATCCTTATTCATATCCCAATCCATCTTTCAGCTTTGAATTTCTTTGCTGATTTAGAATGGAGGTTAATTCTTCTGATGCTTTTATACTTGGTAGATTTTAATGATACAGTCCTTTGAATTTCTCCATTTCTTTTCTAGTATTTACTATTTCTTCTTCTAGGGCTTCACACCTGAGTTTCTTCTCTGACAGTTGTTGTTTTAGTATATCTTCTATCTTCTTTGCCTCTTCTAATTCCACTTTCAGCACAGCAAAATCTTCATCAAGTTTTTTACTGTCTTTTTCAAACTGTGTTAACAATTGTTTTAGCTTTCTATTTTTAGATCTGAGTCTATCAATTTCTTCCAGTTTGCTAATTAGTTCTCCTTCCAAATCCACCACAACTTCTTCCTCATTATCATTACTGCCTATGATTTTATTATCATGATCCTCTTTGGCCATAAGTACAAAGTCATTTTCCTTATCTTCACCGGATGAGTCACTATCAGTGTCTTCTGAGGAATTGTCATTATTTGCAACCGAACTTTTATTCTTGTTATATTTCTTGTACTTGTACTTATTTTCATCATCAGAGTTCTGGTTATTTTTCTGATGGGGACACTTAGATGCAAAATGACCTATCTTACCACAGTTAAAGCATTTGAAGGGAAACTTCCCTTGATATTTTCCTGATCCTTTCTTTAACCTCCTCACAAATTTTGCCTCAATGTCATCAAATTCTGAATCAATATTCTTGTCTGCTTTAAAAGAGGCTTATCTAGTACTGGATTTATCTTTGCTAATTATCATTTCATATGCAGTTAGGGTTCCTAGAATTTGATCAATGGATAGAGTTTTAAGATCATTTAATTCTTCTATTGCAGAGACTTTTGGATTAAATTGATCAGGCAGAGATCTTAAAATCTTCTGAACTAAGAGTGAATCCTCAAACTCCTCACCAAGGCCCTTCATGGAATTTACAAGTTCTTCAACTCTTAAAAAATACTTTCTAATTGTTTCATCTTCATTCATCTTCAGTCGTTCAAATTTCAATCTGTATGTTTGAAGTTTGGCACCTTTTACTTTCTCATTTAATTCATAACTGTTAATAAGTTTATCCCACATTGCTTTGGCAGTATCAAGATGCATCACATTTACAAACTCAACTTCAGCAAGTCCATTTAAGATAGCATTCATCCCCTTAGCATTAAATCTAAACTCTAACTTATCATCTTTGTTGGCTAGCACAACAGGCTTTGTATATCCAGTCTCTACTACATCCCAAACATCAACACCTAAGGCCATTAAATATGTTATCATTCTAATCTTCCAGAAGGAAAAATATGTTCCATCAAACAGAGGGGCCTTAGAGGCTGAAGTCCCTTCATGACTTGTCATGTTTAAGCTTACAGATCTACCCTTAAATAAAAAGGAAGCTGGCTCTAATACCAATTGTTGGAAATACTAAGACAACTGAGAGGGGGGGGTGAATCAGTTGTTTATGAGCTTAAATAATTTTATACCTTTTAAACATTATTAATCTTCCGTCAAGTGATCATCAACAATATACAGCATATGGACAGTAAAAGTAAAGACCATCAGTCACACATAAAGTACACACAGAGACAGATTTTCAAGAGGAAACCCATAAAGGGAGAAAACATCTTCTTCTTCGAAATGATAGGCAGTCTTTTTCAGTTATGTACATCATTTACAATTGAGCACCAACTCAATGTGAGGCTGCTACCTCTGTTTTACAAGCTGCAACTTGTTTGAGAGAACCAAATCTCTGGTTTCTCTAGCACCCACTAGAAGGAAGCACCAACTCCCTGAATATTCCAACACCAACTGGATGGAAGCACCAACTTCCTGAATGTTCCAGCACCAACTGGATGGAATCCCCAACTTCCATTTACACAGGCTCCAACTTGTATAACAGAGAACACTTGTTCTCCCTAGCACCACCCTGCCACCCTGGTTTCTCTGGCTGCAACCAGATGGAAGCTACAACTCCCTGTGTTCAAGCACCTACTTGACCCTCTGAGGACAACAGTCCTCCTGAGCACCTCCCAACCTCCCTAAAATGTAAAAATAATGAATACATAGACAATTTCCTTGATAAATCAATTCTTACCTTCCTTTCTTTTTTCTGTAAGTCTAATCTATTCTGCTATTCTTCTTTGCATTTTCGCTTGCTCTGCTATTCTACTCTGCATTCCATTTCACTCTGCACATCTGCTTCCTTTCTTATCATGCATCCTCTTTTGTATTCTTCCTTATTGTTTCATTCCTTTCCTCACCAGCATAGCCAATCCGACACGGTCTGGTTCATCTTCTTTTATACACACGGGCACAATGTTTCAACTTCCCAACTCCTTGGGTAAAATGACGACAACTGTCTAGCCAACCGAAACGCCAACTGATTGACAACTAATTTTCAATAATGAGTCTATTTCACTAATGGATTTGTAACTAAAAGTGTTAAATGTGTGTGGAAGAATAGTAACCCTCCGATCAATTCAATCTTTATCTGCACCGTTGGATAATCTTTATTATTCTTTCCTTTTAAATCAGGTTTCATCACTTTCATATGCTAGCCCACCTGAGCTTAGCTCCTGGTCAACGTGACTGTCACTCCGTGACCACGACCTTACCCGGTCGGGGCTATGGGGTTTATTATGCCTTAATGCATACACTTGCGTGATTCTCGATCATCCAAATCCCGATGCTCCTTTCATATGATAGCCCTCCTGAGCTTAGCTCCTGGTCAACGTGACTGTCACTCTGTGATCACAACCTTCCCCCATCGAGGCTACGGGGTTTGTGATGCCTTAATGCATACACCCACGTGATTCCCGATCATCCAAATCCCAATGCTCCTTTCATATGCTAGTCCTCCTGAGATTAGCTCCCGGTCAACGTGATCATCACTCTGTGACCACAACCTTACCCCGTCGGGGCTATGGGGTTTGTGATACCTCAGTGAATACACCTTCATGATTCATGATCATCCAAATCTCGATGTTCCTTTCATACTGACAGCTAGCCCCCACTGATCGAGGTTTTCAATACCACGATGTGCTTGTCCACGAGACTCACAATTCTCCGATTCCCAATCCTCTGATGGGTCCTGGTCGTTGACCTGTCAATGGTCCTTTCACCGGTCGCTAAAATCTTCCACCTGCCCTCCTGACAGTCGGTGTGGCCCCATGCTCCTAGGCCTTATCAAAAAATCGTGTATCGTGATTTTCCAATGCATGAAACCTTTGCTCTCGGGATCTCCAATATCCCGATTCTTCGATGAAGCCTCCTTTCGAGCTTCTCCCGATGACGCTCAATCACTGCCACACGTCCTTCCAAATGGACGGTCCTGATTATGTTGGGATTTTGAGACTTTCAATGTCCCGATTCTCATGACCTTGAGAAATATGATCTCCCGATGGATGATATCTCGATGAAAACTCCTCGTGTCGGGACCTCTCTTCTTGCTCCCGAGGCTTATCTCCCTCGCAACTTCTGCAGATCTGACAACTATCGATGACCCAGCACCAAATCTAATGGCTCTCACTACATTCAATCATTCATTGCTTTCGATCATTCACCTCTCTGAACTTGTCTTATGTTTTCCTGTCATCTTCACTGTTGCCATCAATGACAACCATTCGTTGATTCGATGTCTGTTTCCAACATGCATTCGTTGTCTGTGCAATATTTTCCAACATGTGGTTTGTGACTCAAAGGAGAAGTTGAATCAGAAACATGCCAAATGGGTAGAGTATATGCATAATTTCACATTTGTGATTAAGCATATTTCGGGTACTGATAATAAGGTGGTTGAGTCTTTGAGTAGGAATTGTTTGTTGCTGCAAGAATTCCGAGTCAAAAAATTGGGTTTTGAAAATCTCAGGGACATGTACACAGAAGATGCAGATTTTGCAGAAGCGTATGAAGCAGTTGAGAATCTAGTTCTCAGATATAGAATCCCTTGGATAGACTACATGATCCAGGAGGGATTACTGTTCAGAGGTAATCAACTATGTATTCCAAATTTCTCCATGAGGGAGAACCTGTTGAAGGAAAAGCACAGTGGTGGATTAGCAGGTCACTTTGGCCATGACAAAACATTTGCAAAGTTGAGCGAATCATATTTTTGGCCAGGGATGCGAGCAGAGGTCAAGTGATTTGTTGACATATGTAGGATTTGCCAGCATTCGAAGGGGAGGAAGCATAATGTGGGTTTTTATCAGCCATTGCCCATACCAGAGAGACCATGGGAGGCGGTTAGCATGGATTTTGTATTGGGTTTGCCGAGGACACAAAGAGGTGTTGATTCCATTTTTGTGGTGGTGGACAGATTTTCAAAAATGGCACATTTTATTCCATGCCAGAAGACCAGCGATGCGACTCACATCGCTAATTTGTTTTTCAAGGAGGTCATTCGACTTCATGGATTGTCGAAAAGCATAGTTTCGGACAGAGACACAAAATTCATAGGGAATTTTTGGAGGACCTTATGGAAGAATCTAGGACCTAACTTGGCGTTTAGTTCATCTTATCATCCTCAGACAGATGGATAGACAGAGGTGGTCAATAGAAGTTTGGGAGACTTACTGAGAAGCTTGGTGACAGAGCACCATAGCAGCTGGGACAACATATTACCACAAGCAAAGTTTGCATACAATGACTCAGTGAATAGGAGCACAGGGAGAAGTCCATTTCAGGTTGTATATGGGATGCAACCGAGAGGAGTTTATGAACTGAGAGATTCAGAACAAACTGCTACTAGCAGCGCTAGTGCAGAAGAATTTGTTGAGGCAATGAAAGAACTTCACAGTAGGGTGAAGGAGCGACTACTGAAATCAAATCAGGAGTACAAGCGCAGAGAAGATCAGCATCGGAGAAAACTTCAGTTTGAAGTTGGGGATATTATTTTGGCACATTTGAGGAAAGAAAGGTTCCTGAGAGGAACATACAAAAAGCTAAAAATGAATAAAATCGGGCCATGTAAGGTCTTGAGAAATTTCGGAGAGAATGCTTATGAGATTGAGTTGTTGGATGGCATCAGAATATCTCTGATATTTAATATTGTAGATTTATACCCATACAGGGCTGGAGAAATAGAGACTGGAACTAAGGAGTCAGTAATTCAGTGGGTGAAGCAATTTCCAGTAGCAGAAAAGCCACAAATGGAGTGCATACTGGACAAAAGAGTGGGTAAAAAGACCAGGAGAAAAGAATACTACGAGTATCTGGTCAAGTGGAAGAATCACCCAGTGGAATATGCCAGCTGGGAAAGAAAAGCAGTGATACAAAAGCATGGACATACCATGTAGAATATCATGGACAGGAGCCCATGAATGTTTCCAAGTCAAGGAGTATGATGCAGGAGCATCGCCAACTCATCAAGCGAGCCAATGTGGAGCGGAAGACAGCTGGATAAGCCAGCACACATTTTGAAAATACTTTGGGATTGTTGTGCAAGTCTTTAATGAAGCCATTTATGAAGGCTCACTTGTACATTGTAATGGACCTTGAGCGGATAGCTCTCGTCCTTAGCTAGATGAGGCATTTAAGATAGTTAATGCTGGTAGATAGGAATTTAATTGTAGATTTGATAGCTTTAGAATTCAAGAGGGAAAACGGATATAGACACCCTCATTGTATCATTGTAACATTAGCAACAAGAGAAAGAAGGGAAGAGAAAGTAGAGAGCTGTGTAAAGAACATCCATGTACAAATATTGAATTAATAGAAGAAAGCTTTGATTCAAATGCATGGTTATGTGTCTATTCTCTGTGTATTGATGTTATGCTCATCAATATTTGTTTCCTGTCATACATTTGCTTTTATATATGCTATGTATGTGATTTCATGGTTGAACTGAAGTCTGAGAGGGTGACTGAATGAGTTTCAATTGTTTCTCTAAGTGAGTCAGAAAATTCCTGCAAGGAGTGTAGTCGAATTGTTCGCAAGGAGTGTGTTGACAGAAGGGTTCACTTAGAGATAGCTTTTTTTCTCATTTCCTTGAGAGTGAAAATAAACACAGTGTTGTGCAAGGAGTGCACAGGCCAAGCTAAGTCTCAGAGTTATGATTCTGAGCAAGGTATCGACAGACTACTGCTGCTGGAGTGCGTAGAGTTGAGCGACTTCAACACTTAGACGTTGTTGAAGTTTTGTTGCAAGGAGTGCATGCAAAGTTCCTTCTAAGTAATTGAGAATCGGAAGAAATCTCAGGAGGATTAGGCCTTCAAACTCATTGAAGGATAAAGCACAGGGGAAGTTGCCATTGAACACTCGAGGGAAGTGTCACAGGTTGGCGAGAAGACAATGAGTCTCGGGGAGAGACACTTCTTCCTTTTCGTGGTTTTCACAAGGAAGAACGGACGGTCGAAATCCTCTGAGGAGATTTCACGAAGTTCCATGGGCCCTTGAATCTTGCGGAGGCGCAAGGATATTTCATATGGAAGAATCTAAAGATTCATAGCTCAGGAGGGTAGAGCGTTGATACAAGTCAGCCAGGACCGTTGTATTATTCGCGAGATCGCCTATCGGGATCTCATGAGGAAAGTGTCCAAGACTTGGTGACGGGAGTCACAAGCTTGTGACATGCGATATCTCAGGTGGTTACGTAAGTCGTGTGGGACCATAAGAGTGAGTGGAGGACAGGTGGTAGAGATCAGGAGATCTCACGAACTCGGAAGTTCGCAGGGTGAGAACCTAAGTATTTGGAACTCCAAGTTACGAGGACGCGAGGTGGCAAGTCGCGAAAAGCGCGATAAGGTCGTATCGGAGTTTCGACGCATCGGGTATCGGAAGATGGAAATCCGAGGCCTTAGCATCGCGAGTAGCGAAGTCACGATTGAGCGAAGTCCTGACAGATGAAGAGAAAGTCAGCGTCGACTAAGGCATCGTGTCTCGGGTCTTGGGGATCCAAGGGTGTAGCGCTCAACTGCTGAACTCGTGAAGTCGTGAGTGCTGATCCTCCGAAAGGAAGAAGAGAGGATCACAGTCAAAGAAAACCTGTGGGGTGCAGATTTCCCGATAGGGAAATAGAAGAAACGTTGAGTTCTTCGGGCCTTGAACGAAAGAAGGCCCTGAGGAGAGCGGTCGTACTCCAAGCAGTGTGGTTGTGTCACAAAGTAGTGAAAAATTGAAGGGCGCTATGAAGACACTGGGCATGCGTGCACATTCACGAAACAAGAATGCAGAAATCATGCACATGCGCACGATGCGCGACTGTTATCGCAAAAAGTCACGCACCTACTAAATGATGCATTTATGAGAGTGGTCGACCTCCCACCCACTTATGGTTCAGTTCCCAAGCTGATTTGACCCTCAAATCTAGACTGGATTCGACTGGATGGATGGTCAAAGACCTTGAAATTCCCTAATTAGCCTCTTTTCACACTACAAATCAGTTAAACAATAGCTCAAAGGAATGATATAAAAAGGCCATGGATGCACCTCATTTTTCAAGGAATTCAAAGTAATGTTATGCTGCCTCTATTCTCTTGAGGACTCCATCCTTTTCAAGAGCATATTTGCACCATTGCATTGGTAAATCCATCTCACCCATTGAGTGGATTTGTAAAGAGTTCTTTCATCATTTTCCATTTTTCTTTGTTGTAAGAAGATCTGGCTATTAGGGGTCCAAGAGACCTCCCTTGGAGGAAGAAGGGACTCATAGTCTCCTTTCTTCTTGGTGTATTGTTTCACTAATAGATCAGCCTCAACATTGGTGACATGGGTCTTATGGTTCTTTTTGTTTCTATGTCCCTATCCTCATGAATTTAGTTGGTATTGCATTTCTTAGTTTAATTCTTAATTGTAGTTTTTTATTTTCTTTCCGTAACTCTTTTCCTTGCAGCTGTCCTGCTCAACAGAACCAACTGAGCTTGCAAGCACATTCATTTTTCTAACTAAGTTGATGGAAGAGGTGCAACAAATTGGCAACTCCACTGGGGAAAGGTATCAATTTCCTACCCCATTTGGGTTTTTCTTGCTCTTCTTTTAGTTTGTTTAACTTGCAGGTACATTAATCGGCCTAAGCCGACTTGCCAACCAACCAATTCCAAGTTGAATTGAGAGAAATCCATTTGGATTTTTCATTCTCGTTCGTGTGTCATATATGCATGGTTTTTTAGGCCCACAAACATGCATCGTGTGCACATGCGCCTGATTCACAACTCTGTTCTGCGCACATGCGCCTGCTAACTTTTCTTTGTTCACGCACATGCGCTCTGTGCACCTCTGTCTCCACTGAGACCTACACATCTGTGCGAAACTTCACATTGTAAAGTTGTTGAGATGTGGGGAAGGCCATTTGCCTTCTTAAAAATGATTCCAAGCATGTTTTAAAGATATACCACACTTAGTCTCCTCATCATATAAAGGGGTTAGTCAAAAACACATAGGCACTTAGGAGGATAAAATAAATTTCCCTTCTTTGATTTTTTCCACATAGATGGCTTTTTTTGACTCACAAGATAAGTTGGAAATCATTTTTAATCACTTTTAACTTGTATTGGGACTAGAAGTTGAATAACAATCGCTTAGTATGCTCTTCTCTCGCACCTCCAAGAGATCTTGAGAATCAGAAAAAGGTTGTGAAACAATTTCATCTCCCTTAAGAACATTAAAACCTTTAGGAGAGGACAACAACCCTTCTTGGGACTCCTCTTAGTTTACCTTTTCAAACACATCTTAATATTTTAATGAGCCCATACATGCCCACATGCTACAAAGATAGGATAGTGTTTGAATTTTTCTTTCTTAGATCAAATCACTTTGGAAGTTTAGAGGTTTTGTAACGGCCCCATACATGCCCACATGATCAATCTAGGATAGTTTTAAATACTTTCTTAGATTACATCACAATAGGGAGTTAAAGGGATAGTAATGGACCCACATGTCCACATGCTAGCTTCCTAGAGACTTTTTAATTACGCAAGGTTGTACCAAAGACACTTAGTTAATTAGGTAATCAAACACTTGTAAGGACCAAGCGAAGTCCACATGCAGCAAGGTGACACCTAATTCACTAAAAATTGACACACTTTCCCTCACACACAAAAGTCACTTATCACTCATATAGCTTCTTCTTGAAACGTGGAGGTCAAAGTAAGTTTCCTACAAAGGGATTCCGAAAATACCCCACCCTTTTCTTGATGAAACTATCCACTCCCATTTTAATCAACGAGGTTGGTTTTCACCTCCAACCTCCCAAAACAACTACATCTAAAATCTTTCTAAAAAATCACTAAGTTTTCCTCCACAAGAGGTGCCAAAAGAAATTTTTTAGTCTAGGTAGTATTTCGGGGATAGGCATCCAAATAACTCCCCATTATCTAGTTCTCACATTGTCAAAACCATAGAAGTTGTCAAATAGGGAACTGAAAATCCTCCAAGTCAAGTGTTTCTAATACCATAAGGTAGGGAGATACCCGTGAAGGGTTGAAGGCCGAGGTTTAGTTTTCTGTGCGTCCTACCTTGAGGTACCCACCTCTTGGACGGGATCCAACCCGTGACCCATTTCTTAGGCCGAAAATCTAAATGTCGCACTTTGACCAAGGTACCTAGTGACTAAATTTTAGGACATCTACCCAGGTGGCAATTGTGGGCTGCAATTGCACCTTGATTGGATTTTGTGTTGCTATTGGGAAATATCGCCATCTCTTTTGGGATATTCCCCCTTTACCCCTTATTATAACCAAATATTTCATCCTTCACTAGTTTCTCTTCCAGTGACTTCAGAGCCCACTGTTGAGTACTATTGAAAGATCTAGTACTATTTGAGAAGAAGGACATTACATCCTCTAGGACACGAGCATTTGCTTTCTTTTGATTCCCCATGTGGAAAAAACCCACTTATCCACATATATATGTTTCTTTTTCAAAACACATTTTATGTATGATGCACCTCTGATTACAGTTTGATTTGGATATATATTGTGTAAAAATCAACGCAAAGGCTCTTGTTTCTATATTACTCTCACCATTCTTTGCACACATTCACGTAGCTAGTTGGACATCATAGGGGAACCAAAGAACCCCTGTCATTCACGACGCCTGCTAAAACTCCCTCCTATTTTAGGGGGGGTTTCTAGTCTTGCCCACTCATCCACACCTCCTTCACACACTCCTGTGAGTGCTACTGTTTTAGGATCATATTTTCTTGGTTCTACATTACTTGGGTCCACTTCCCGAGGCCATCTGTTCACTCGCTCTCCTTTACATGGAAGCAGAGGACCCACTTCCTCTCAAGGAGAAAGCACCAACCCACCTAGCCCCCCTCAAGGGTCAGGATCACAACACACTCACACCATGGCTAGAGCTAATCCTCGCCCCCCCACTATAGATGCCATATTTTTCCTCTCTCAACATACTGGATCTCAACAAACTCACTAATGATCCTATATTGCATGACCCCACATGGCCTGCAATGCCCACAAAACTACCTTCAGACATACCAAAGTTCAAAGGAAAGGTAGCCAATGACCCTGCCAATCACATCATGACCTTTCACCTATGGTGCTCCTCCAATAGAATTATGGATGATTCCATCAGACTGCGATTATTTCAATGCACACTCACTAGCCCATCAGACAAATGGTATGTAGAAGAAAAATCAGGGTCCCACGCAACTTTTGAGTCATTGGCCAAAGCATTCTTGACCTTCTTCCAATTACCAATCTGCCACAAAAATGGTCTAGAACTACTTTCTAATTTCAAACAAACCTCAACCACACATATTGCTGACCACATTCATGAGTGGCATAGGCGACGTAGTTTGTGCAAAGTAGAAACCACAAAGCAATAGTGTCTCGACTGGTTTCTTAGATCACTTGTCTCTCTCCTTGGTAAGGATGTAGCTTTCACCTTCCCTCAATCTGAAGAGGAAGCCATTAGTAAGGCCCAACAATATGACCTCATCTATGCACATTCAGGGTACTTATACATTGTACTTCCTGATCTTCCAAAACCTGTGCCATTTAGCCAAGAAACCTAGGATGTCTCACTCAGTAGACGGACTGATTGGTACCACCACTCACCATGGTCCACAACCCCAACCACCACCGATGTATGGAACACCTAAATATCTGTCAGAATATGGGGGCACTTCTTATTACCCCCCACCCCCTTTTCAACAACCATACCCTGTTGCGATACCTCCACCCATTAGTGGACAACTGCTGACACCCCCCATACATCCACCTATTCAAACGAACTCTAGTACCCATTCTACCTCAAATTATAGTACTATAGAAAGCACTACACCTTCCTATGTACCTTATGGATCCTTACCACCACATAATCTATACTTCCAATTTCCTAGTCCTCCACAACCCATGGCTCCCCCACATCCTCATGCGGGGCTGAATTTTGTTCAACACTCTACCGTTCAACAATACCAAAATTTTGAATAACTAAATATGGCCAATCCAACCCATCCATCGAACAATGCCAAAAGGAAAGGATGAAACATGAATAACAACAACCTAGGTCAAGGAAGGAATCAACCCCCATAGCACCAATCCACTAAGGAAACCAGAACCAAGGGAACCAAAACCCCCAGGGGGGCAATAATAATAAATACCAAGGGATAAATAACAATAATGTTAAAACCAAATTCCCTTGTGCCCTTTGTGGTGAGTTCAGCCATTACAGTCATCATTTCCCCAAAATCATTTATTTCAAATGGTTGAAAGAGTCTGGTCGTCTTCCCCATTCTCCAGCACTGCCTGCCCCTCAGCAGGAACCACAACAATACGTGCAACAACCCCCTCCTATCATGCTGCAAAATCCTATTCCACATCAAGGTGTGATAAACACCCAACAAGACCCACAACATCCTCCACCTCAGGTGGGAAAATACCTCAACCCCAACAATCCAGCAGATCACACAATTCTTCTTACTAGTGAGAAAGAAATATTTCTGCAAACACGTAATTGTCACTATCATGCACCCACTAAGTCTCCTCCTATACCTCTAGAGACAAACCCTACACTGAAGGGACCCCTGTTAGTGATTCCTCTCCCTTCCGTCGAACCTCCGCTTCACATCCCTCGCATCCCATTGCACAGGAATGTCCACAACCCACAGGCTAGGGTAGCTCATAACTATAGTTTGGTAGACGACTTAGCACAATCCCCTTCTGCCATGTCAGTATTGGAGGTCCTCTAGACTTGTCCTACTCAGTGAAAATCCTTACTTTCCGCCTTAGGGGTAGTCGACCCCGCAGATACCTGACTCATTACCTTTGATCTTGATAGCGGAGAACCTCGCCTTCTTGCCTTGATACAGAACATCACAATTCATCGGTGTATCATCGATGAAGGTGCATCTACATGCATTATGTCCAAAACGGTATGGAAGAAGCTTGGTTCCCTCGAACTCAATCCCTCTTCCATCACCTTATGAGTTTATGACAGGGCGACCATCCTCTCCTGAAGGGCTCTTCCAAAATTTCCTTGTCGAACTCAGGGGGAAGACTATTCTCATCAACATCAAAGTTATCGATGCCCCTCTTGATTATAATATCTTGTTCGGTCCTAGCTAGATGTACGCTATGAAGGCAGTGGCATCTTACATCTTTCGGACAATGATGTTCCCCCACAATGGGAAGATCGTTACTATTGACCAAGTCTTATATTATGAGCCTAACCCATCCACCAACATCGATAACCTTCTTCCTCTCATTCACACAAGCCACGACACATATCCACTCATTGAGATGGGTCCTAGGATTTTTAAAGATCCATCCTTGTTAGGAACATACCATGGAGCACCACCACTCCTTCATCCTTCCAATCAAGTATGTGTCATATCATCTAACGAAACTCACATAGAGGATACCCTTCCTCCTACAGAGGCTTCTATCATATCTAATGCCCAACTCGTCACAAACCCCCCCCCCCCNCAAGAACCTCCTAGACACTTGTCGACCCCACCAGTCCATGATTCCACCTCTCCCCAAGGACATATCCTAGTTTGGGAGATAGTTCCCCAAGCCATCACTCAAATTCCCTTCTTTTACCCTCCACGAGGCATCGAAGCTTTTCAGGTATTCGCAATGCTCACACTACCCAATATGGTGTTAGAAATATTAGTTTGGTATTTACACCCACCAGAGATGGTTCCTCGACCATCCCTCACCCCCAAAAAAGAAGGAATACCCATATTGATTCCCATACTTACTCCCACCACCACCCCACTAACTAACCCCCCTACCACAGCTAAGGTAGGAGAAATAAAAAGGATCCCACAACTCTCCTTCCTCCATGCATCCAACCTCCTTGCGCACTATGTGAGAAAGAGGGACACCAAACCAACAACTACCCATCTCTACCTGAGTTACGGAATTTGATCCCACTCAATCACACTCCCCCAACACTTGCCACTATGACCAGTCCTTCCACCACCACCCCCTCTTCCAATAGTAAAGGGTTGCAGACCAAATTCTCTTACACTATATGTTCAGAGTATGGCCATTATACCCACCATTGACCAGCACTGCCATGCTTTCGATAGACATTAGCCGCAGTACGCCAGAGCTTTCAGAGAAACCCTATTCTTGCTACATCCTCCTCCACCAATATCACTGACATCCAGTATGTCACCACTTCAGTTAATGAGCATATGAGACACCCTTTATCTCTCTGCAATTCATTAGCTCATTTTACATACCAGTGTCCTATGATCCTTGAACATATGCAATGCCAATTGGCCCTGCTTCAATGGCCCACAAAGGCGATAATTGACATTACCTCATCACTAGCAGATCTTCATGTCATTTCTCCTGAACCCGAGGCCCTTCCAATTCCTCCATGGTTCTTAGATGACTTATCTAAGGATTCACCCCCCAACCCCCCCAACTCTCTCACTCATTCCCCTACGGACATTTTACACCCAACTAACACGGGTACCCCTCAGTGCTTCAATATATGGTTTATGTCGAGTGAACCCTCACCATCTCCTAACATTGTTCCCCCTGCTTCTTCACCAGGGGGAAACCACACAAACACCATCACCGATATCACCCCTCATGACCCCTTGTATTCCCATCACCTCCAATGCGACAAAGAAATACTCAAAGAATTAAACCACCCAGACCTCCCCTGGGATGTGCTACACCACCATGCACTCTTCTCTCCATAAGAAGACTCCATGCCTCCAAACCAAAACCCCATTTATGCGGTCGAAACCAAGGATTTTATCCCATCGGGGCCTATCGACTAGTTCAAAAACCCCATTCCTGCCCCTGATTCTTTTGAAGAAGGAAACATGGCCAACATTTCCCCCACCATTAAAATCGACATTTCCATTAAAAATGGCATCGTCGAGGAAATCACCATTGGAGATGCTTGCACTCCTCAAGAAATCACCGCATATAAATCCCTCTTCCAAGAATATCGAGATATTTTTGCTTGGTCCTACACAGAAATGCCTAGCCTCGATCCCTCTATCATTGAACATCGCATCAACACCTGGCTCGACATTACACCAGTTCGTCAAAAACAATGACCGCTACACCCATCCAAAGCCGCAACCATCAAAGCTGAAATTGACAAATTATGCATTTTCGGGTTCATTTACCCCATCGCCTATACCTCATGGGTTTCCAACCCTGTACCCGTTAACAAAAAACAGGGCACTATCCTTGTTTTCACAGACTTTCGTGATCACAATCACGCATGTCCCAAAGACAAATTTCCAATTCCTTTCATCGATCAATTTATCGACGACTGCGCAGGCCACGAGGCTCTATCCTTTATGGATAGTTTCTCTGGTTATAATCAAATTCAAATCCACTCAGTCAATCAGTATAAAACTGCATTTACTACCCCTTGGGGTACTTTTGCATATCGTGTCATGCCTTTCGGCTTAAAGAATTCCAGCACAACTTTCCAGTAGGCTATGACATACATCTTTCATGATCTGGCTCATATCATCCTTTCCTACTTGGACGACCTCAAAGCTCGATCCAAGAAACGCACCCAGCATATTGATGATTTACGAATCATCTTTCAACGGTGTCGTCAGTACAACATCTGCTTGAATCCTCTCAAGTCCATGTTCTGTGTCACCACAAGGTACCTCTTCGGATTTATTGTTTCCCAAAGTAGTATTACAGTGGACCCCCTCAAAGTCCAAGATATCATCGAAATTCCACCTCCCCAAAATTTACGTCAACTTCAGAGCCTACAGGGAAAAGATAACTTTCTACGACGATTTGTCCCAGACTATGCCATACGTGCCCATGGTTTCCTTCCCTTACTATGTCATGAAATCCCATTTCACTGGGACGACCATGCCCAATAGTCATTTGACGATCTTAAAACAACACTCTCAAATTCACCTTTAATTAGTGCACCTGACTACAATCACGACTATATCCTCTACGTATCAGCATCAGTTGTATCAGTAGTAGGAGTTCTCGTCCAGCTACATGATGAAAATCGCGAGCACGTCATTTATTACGTTAGTAAAAACTTCTCAGGGCCACCCTTGAAGTATAAACACGATGAGAAACTTGCTCTTGCAGTCGTCCTCGTAGTCCAGAAACTGCACCACTACATTCTGCTTTGCACAACAAAGGTCGTCGCAGATTCCAACCCTATACAGTACTTGCTCAGTTGTCGGCAAGTTAATGGAGAATTTGCTTGATGGATCGTTATCCTTCAGGCGTACGACCCCAAGTTCTCAACACCTAAGAGTAAGAAGGCCCTCATTCTCGCTAAACTTGTCATGAACCTCCCCTCTCACACCACTAGTACCCTCGTCAACACCAACTTTCCTGACGAAAATCTCTTTTACATCACTCTGGATGATCCTTAGTACGGTGACCTCCTCGTCTATCTCCGAACTCAAAATTTTGGTAACCACCTTTCACGAGATGATCATTGTCATATTCGACATCAAGCCCACGGCTACCTCCTCATCAGAGACATCCTATAACGATGGGGAGTTGACACCATTCTTCAGCGATGCTTGACTATTGATGAGGCCGATAGATTTTTAAACAATTTCCATAGCGGTGCATGTGGGGGCCATCTGTCGGGCATATCCACTGCTCAAAAGATTATCCAAGCTGGTTACTTTTGGCCTACCTTGTTTCACGATTTCATTCACGCCATGAAACGATGTGAGAAATGTTAGCTCTACGCCAATAAAGCCCGAGCTCCCCCCACTCTTCTTCATCCCGTCATCACTGCCATCCCTTTTTGTAAATGGGGCATTGAATTCATGACTTGTAATCCCCCCTCCAGCAATGGTCACAAATACATTATTGTCACTGTTGATTACTTCTCGAAATGGGCAGAAGCTATGCCCACCTGCAACAACACCGATGACACTGTAACACATTTTTTCTTTAACCACATCATATCCTGCTTTGGAGTACCACTCCAACTCATTTCCGATCATGGGAAACACTTCGAGAATGAGATATTCATCGAAATCTCATCTCGGTTAGGGTTCTCTGACGAGTTTGCCTCACCATATTACCCTCAGTCTAATGGACAGGTCAAAGCAGTTAACAAAGTCCTCAAGACCATGTTACAACGCATGGTTAATAAACATAAAACCAATTGGCATCATATGTTATTTTCCGTGCTATGGGCTTATCGTATAGCAGTGAAAACAACTATTGGTTTCACACCATTTCATCTAGTCCATGGGGTTTAGGCCACTCTTCCCATCGAGTGCAAAATTCCCACCTTACGCACCGCAATTGACATATTTCCCGACACTGCTCCAATGGAGCAACACTTTCTGAACTTTGAGTCTCTGGATGAATATCATCGATCTTCCTTACAGAACAACGAGGCAACTAAAAAATTATCCAAGGCTACCTTTGATCGCCATGTCAACCTTCGGTCATTTCGTGAAGGCGACCTCGTCCTGGCTTATGATATCTCTCATGATACCTTTGGCCATGGTAAAATTGAGTCACTCTAGCATGGCCCATACATTATCCAACATTGCCTCACCAAAGGCGCATACATCTTGGCCTCCCCTGAAGGCCTCTCTCTCAAAGAACCCATCAACGGGTTATATCTCAAGAAATTCTACGCTTAAACGTAGTCATTCTAATTTTAGGTTATTTCTTTTATAGCATTTTTAATCTTTTTTCCCTCCCTCATGTCTAAACTATCCTTTGTGCTATTGACAGATTCTTCCTCCACCATCCTACCACATCGATTACATCGATGACACCAGCCGTTGGACACAAAATCTCACTTCAGCAGCTTGGGCTCTCTACACCCCCTCACATGAAATGCTCCATTCGAGCAGCATATGTTTAGGGTCAACAACCAACAACCAAGCCGAATACACCACCATCATTGGCCTCCTGGATGATGCCCAACATCATCGTATTCGTCACCTTAGCATCTTCCTGGACCCTCAACTAGTCGTACTCCAACTCAATAATGTGTACGACGTTCGTGATCCTTACCTCTTTCAAAAATACCTACAAGTTAGACTTTTATCGTGGCATTTTGATTCCATTACATTTACACATATTCCAAGACAATTGAATCAAATTATGGATAACCTAGCGAATATTGTGTTAGACTGGCATATATCACATCAAGCTACCTCTACACATACATAAACATATAACACAAACTGTCATCACATATATAGATTAGACATCATCAATACATTAACAAAACACATGTAAACAACACATAGATCTTAAAAATGTATACTCATGTATATATCGAAAGGTCCACAGTTCCATCCAACTGTTTACATAAAAAAATACAACTATCTGCAGGCCAATGAAACACCTCGGTACAAAACGGGCTCACCGGCCTATATATAAAAAATATATATACATCAATGCATAAAGCACCACTCATGGTGCCTCTAGAGAACCACCGCCTACTCCTCCCTTAGACAGTGGTGGCCCACCACCACCTACCCCAGGCGGTGGTGGTCCACCCCCTACCGGCCCCTACTGCCCCGGCGACAATCGTTTGGTCCTCATCGTAGCTTCCACTACTGCTCGTCATACTATGGCTGGCCATGGCGGAGGCACCCCCATACACTGCTCTAGGATACCCTCATCCTAGATGCGAGACCATACGCCCACAGGCACATCATGTAACACCACCTCCAGACAACGACATATGTCCTCAAAATCCACTTCGACAGCTGCCGAAGGAGCGTGTGATGGCCCAGCACCAGGGTCATCAAACCAGCGTCTCCTCACTGCCCTCTCTGACTCAGTAGGTGGCATCGCAACGTCCTCATGTCGACGTCTCTCTCCCCGTGGTAGTCTCTCCGACTCCTGATGAGCTGACACTCTCTGCAACTCCACCACGTGCCTGCGAGGTGCCACATTTGCACATACAAACCAACAACAGATAGTATCAGCATCTATATCATATACATATGGCATGCTATCTCAAAAAATACAAAAACATACACATCAACATCATCCACATACCTCAGTGGTCAAACACCTCCCCTAGAGGTAGCACCATGTCTGGATCATCCCGAAAGTCAACCCCGACATAGGGGTACTGTAATATCACCTGCGACATTTGTCGCCATACTTGCGTCGCCTCTGCAGTGAAGAAGTGGCCACCTTCACCACCACCATGGCGAAGCAACACAGTCGACCACTGCCTCAACTACAGACCCAAAGGAAAACTCCCCCATATCTGTGGACCGACAGTGGTCCAACTGCCCCACCATCCTTGAGTGCAGAATAAGCCCCCAAGAAATGATCGCCATCCAACACTCTCTCCATCACCATCAACTGGCCACCGTTGATCCGCTGTGTTGCAAGTGAACCATACACTCTCACAATCATCACTGCTATGCAGCGATGTACTAGGGAAACCATTGCCCCAATGCTCATAACTGTGCCAGAGATATAGTTTGGCCCCGAACGATATCTTTGGTTGACCGTCACGAGTGGTGTATCCCTAGGCAGCACCAACTCCGTCGGTAGGGGCGTTCCCCAAAATGGGAGGCCAGTTAGAAAATAGACGTCCTCCACCACAGTGAAGGGAATCTGCTCTCCCTACACTATGAAGCAGTGCAGGTCCAGACTCCACATCTGAATAATAAACTGCAAGAGATACTTCTAAGCCCGTATCAAGGGGCACTCAAATAACTTAAGCAGCCCACGGGCTGCCAAAGTCACACATATGCCTGGCTCCTAAATAGCCACAATGTCTCGCAGTTGGGACCAATCCCTCTCTTGCCAACCAATTGGCATCATGCACCCAACTCACCTTCACAACAAAAAATCGTCCGAAGTCAACCAGATGGATAATCAAAAACATCAAAAAGACATGTTTTCTACCCGTCAACCTTACCTCCAGGGCACAGTTTTTCCACCCATAGGTTCACACACATACATGCCTGTACACCCCACAGGCACGCACATGTGCACACCTGTTCACTAAACAGGTGCGCATGAGTGTGCACCTGTTCACTACACATGCGTGCTTTCAAGCACGCATGTTCACCATACAGGCACACATAGATGCACACCTGTTCAATCGACAGGCACGCACATGTGCGTGCTTGTTCAACCAAGAAGAACGCCCATCATGCGTGCCCTTAATCCCCTTAACCATGCCCCTATGCATGTCTATCTGGTGGACAGGCACACATATGGACGCACCTATTACCGAATCACCCATGCATGTGGGGCCCATACCCCCTAAACACCTTTGTATGGCCCTCCGTACAGCCCCTACCCAAAAAATAAAATCCTAATACTATGCAGGATGATCAGATCACTAACCTGATGCTTGCGGGTCCTTAATCAGATGCCTCATCCTCCCCGAATCTCACTGTCTCCTCTGAATGCTTCTCATCCAATCACTATAGTAGCAAGTACAAATGAGGTGGCAATGTGGGCCCTACAGCTGTATATAGGCCTTTTTTCCAAACTTCCAGTCACCATTCTGGGATCCCACGGTGTCCATTTCTTGATCTATCTTCAGCCACGAGATCAACATCCTGTCATTTACATCACAACCGTCCCTATGCCTCTTTTCATCCTGAGCCCCTGGGTCACCATTTTTCATACCCTGATCACGTACGCATGTGCATATTCACACTTATCAAATACATGCTCATATCTTTGATTCTCTTCAGATATTGTTCACATCGGGTATTTGGTTTTCATGTGTGCAGGTACTTCATCATCATACATCGACACAACCCCTTCAGGTATATACTCAGCACTGGCATGTCGTCATTCCCTCTGAATCTCACTTACATTTCCAGTCATTCCCATTGACATTTGCCTTTAGGATTCTCATTTACGGCTCTGCAGTACCCACACGTCCATTGGCATCTTCGGTACTATCACCCAATAACATTCTTACCCACATGAGTTTTCCCATTCATAGCACCTTTTGGCACTTTTGACACTCATGCTATTTTCAAAACTCTTTAGGGATGGGAGTCTCGATAGTCTTACATAATGTTGTGAATCAACCACTTACTCCTTCTCCTCATTTTGCTAGCTTTCCTAATGGACTCCCAAATTATCTCTCCACAGTTCTATAGTAGAGTTGCACCTCCGCAGTAGCATGAACCCTCCATTTCATCCACAATCCATCTACCCATCTGCAAATCTCCCTTCATTTCACCTACCTCATACAAAAACCCACCCATGGGGGCCCCACCCTTCATCAGTTATCCGAGCAAATTATTCCCTACCCAGGCCCACCATATCAGACTTGGGCACCCATTTCTGTATTTGTACAGTTCCCCCCAATTATTCATTATTTATTGTACAAACGCCTTTATTTTCAGTCGTTACATTACCTTTTTGTCGTCATCTTTGGGTGACCTACTTCCTTTTTTTGGCGAACTACAACCCATGTCACCCTTGCTTCGAGCACTACTTATCGTCCACCCTTACCATCATCTTCCATATCTTTGGAGTACCCCACAAGCCACTTACCTTTTCCCTCTAAATTTGTTCACCTTTTCCCGCCTCTGGCACAACTTATCCCTGGTCTTATCGTCCCCCTGACACTCGACCTCGTTGAATGGTTGCGACCACTTTTTATCTCACACATACTCCAACCAAGTGCAGTCTTGAGTCTTCCCACATCTTGACTTCGTCCATGTACCTCCTCCACTTCCTCACCTCACCTAGTATATTTCATGAAGCCATTTGCTTCTGGGAGTCGCGTCCCCCTTTTTGTCGACATCAACACAGTTTTCTAGAAGGGCGACAATATCTTGATTCTCATTATCCACTCGATGAGAGATCTCGACAGCACAAGGTGAAACGCCATTTCTCCCTACTGTCATTGACCCCCATAACATTTGACGCCAACACTTTCTCATGTTACGGTGGGTATTACTTTGCGACTATTGTAGTTAGTTCTTTCATTTTCCGAAGACCTCTGAACTTGGTTGGGCTATCAATGCCCACATAATCAGTGATACTTATTACGCAATCACTACCTACCATTCAGAGTATGTCCATATGTAGAATTGTCTTCTACCTTTATCACGACCACCCCCGAGGGCGTTGTAGTTGTCCACACCAACACTTTAGTCATCTTTTTTGGATTTACATGATACGAGCATGGGGCATGCCCACCTCGGTTGTACATAGTTTTCTATTTTACACACCTCATGGAAGGTCGGGTCCTACTGGTTCCTTTTTCCCTCCAATAGATCGCTCTAGACGATCCCACTATTTCTCTCTCTTACAAGAACGTTCTCAGTAGAAGAAACATTAATGGATTTTGGTTATACATATGCTCCTAACCTCATCCATCAGGGGGCATCTGCTATCACTGAAATTTCGTCCGCACATGGTTACAAGAACTCAGCATCGTCAAATACTGACGAAGTCATCCATGGACCTGAATTAACACCAAACCATTCATAAAAGGGTCAAAAACTATACAAAGTAGTGAAAAGTTGAAGGGCACTATGAAGACACGGGGCGTGCACGCACATGCGCACAATGCATGACTATTATCGCAAAAAGTCACGCACCTACTAAAAAACACATTTATGAGAGTGGTTGGCCTCCCACCCACTTATGGTTCATCTCCCAAGATGATTTGACCCTCAAATTTGGACTGATTGAACTGGATGGTTGGTCAAAGACCTAGAAATGCCCTAATTAGCCTCTTTTCACACTACAAATTAGTTAAACAATAGCTCAAAATAATTCTATAAAAAGGCCATGGATGCACCTCATTTTTCAAGGAATTCAAAGTAATGTTATCCTGCCTCTATTCTCTTGAGGACTCCATCCTTGTCAAGAGGATATTTTCACCATTGCATTAGGAAATCCATCTCACCCATTGAGTGGATTCGTAAAGAGTTATTTCATCATTTTCCATTTTTCTTTGTTGTAAGAAGAGCTAGCTAGTGGGGGTTCAAGAGCCCTCCCTTGGAGGAAGAAGGGACTCATAGTCCCCTTTCTTCTTGGTGTATTGTTTCACTAATAGATCAGCCTCAACATTGGTGACATGGGTCTTATGGTTCTTTTTGTTTCTATGTCCCTATGCTCATGAATTTAGTTGTTATTGCATTTCTTAGTTTAATTCTTAATTGTAGTTTTTTATTTTCTTTCCCTAAATCTTTTCCTTGCAGCTGTCCTGCTCAGTAGACCCAGTTGAGCTTGCAAGCACCTCTATTGTTCTCACTAAGGTGATGGAAGAGGCGCAACAATACCATTTAATGTGACAAACCCAATTACTTGATTTTGTATGGTTGTCGAAAGAACAATGTGTGGACTAAAATCATCTGCAACTTGATTTTATCATCTTGATTTGTGCTTCAGAACAAAAGTGTAGCCTTATAAGAAAGATACCCATTTTGCATGTCTATTTTTCAATTTATTTTGGGTTTTTACATATTTTAATGCAATTTTATTAGTAAATAGCACAAACTTCTGTGATACAAAATATTGTCTCCAATGTCGCAATTCTTGCACAACTGTATAAAATTATACATCATATGAGGAGTAGTTCTTTCTCACATCATTCAACTTTTAACCAACAAATGCAATTGGTCTACCTGCTTGGCTAAGTATGTGGTATATCTAGGGAGGTAATATGGGGTACCTAGGGAGGTACCCAATGGGAATGTAGTTATGTGTTATTAGTGGAAGTCTTTTAATATATGGGAATGTGGTCATTCAATGTAAGGTGGACTAGGTCCACTATATTAATAAAGGCCCACTATGGTAGTTGGATGTAATAAATGTTAGAAGGCTCTCTAGAAGGTTCCTAGGAGATAGGGAGAGCTATATAAAGAA
>ML794484.1:3955-47666 GCA_009831015.1 Picea engelmannii
TTGTGCATGGTGGGCACATTTTGGTACATGATGCACTTGGTGGATATATTGTTCATGATTCTCTATTTCATTGTTGACATATATTTTGTTTCATGATGAATGGTATAGCACAAGTTTGATGCATGAACAGGTCCAAGGATCATCATATGGTAGCATATTATTCATATTGCAGACAAGATAGGGGGAGTCATTCTTCTTCCCTTGATTCTAGGAGGAGATATTTATTAGATACATACCTAGAAAAGAGACCTATATTTGAAGAAATAGCACAAAGGCATAATTCCAAGGGGAGCGATGGTCACAAGGGGAGTATGGTCGATGTATTTTCAGCATTACATCATATTGATATCCCTTGTTCAAAAGGGGAGAGATTATACAGCAGCAACAAGACAGGAGGAGCAGCCCCAAGAGGAGAATGGCCCTTTGCCATTGATGTCAAAGGGGGAGATATAATCACATTGATGTGAATGATGGCTATTGATGGGGAGAGATTGATGTGGAGAGCTAGTCACGTTGACTATTGATGAAGAAGCATGCCTAGTCTACATGTTGACATCAATACTTGGTAATTGGAGTTGACATCAATGTTGGTATTTCCATCAATGCCAAAGGGGGAGATTGTTGTATCATGTTGTCATTGATGCCAATGGTTTGATTATTTGGGAGATTGTTAGATCATATGTCATTGATGTAAATGGTTTGGTTTGATTGATGTCAAGTAATTGATATGATGCCCTTGATGAGAATGATAGATGTCCAAGTGGAAACCAATTGATAAAGATGGATCATTGATATGATTCCCTTGATGAGAATGATAGATGTCCAATTGGAAACCAATTGATAAAGATGGATCATTGATATGATGCATTGATGAAGATGGATCAATGAGTTGTCATTGATACATGATGCATAGTTGATATGTATGATGAAATGGTGAATTGATGCAAAGATGAATCATTATTGTCTTATCATGGTTGATAAGGTTCAAAAATGGATGAACTCCAAAGTGGTCCCCTTATGGTGAAATCCCTCACGGGAAGACGCTTTACGGATTGAGTTATCCTAGAAGAATGGTTGGAGGACCCATGCTTGCATGTGGATTAATGAGATGAAGATCAATGAAGCTATTGGTGAAACTATCCTAGATGGATAGTGCTTGACATGCCATTTCCGGTGGTATGTGGAATGTCACATAACTCCTCACGGTTTGAGAGTTATGGCTCTACAAAGTTGAAGGACCCCCATATGATGGCTTGAAGCCCCAAAAGGTCAAATAAGTCAAAGTGCTTGAAAAGAAGAAATCATTATTTAAATGATAAAGTTAAGTGACAAAATCAAGAAAGATTATTTAAATGATAAAATGAAGTGATAAAATCAAGAAGGAATATTTAAATGATAAAGTATTGGAGAACTTTCTATTCATGGAAAGTGGTTAACCCTACAATAAGGAAAATAGGTTAAGTGACCTAGAAATGGGTTAAGTAGCCTAAAAATGGGTTAAGTGACCTAGAAGATGAAAGTATAAATAAGAAGCTAGGATCTTTTGTAAAATGCACATTTTGGTGAGAATCCTTTGTGTGGATAAATGGAGAGATTCTTGTGAATATCTTTTGGAGTATTGATGGAGAGATTCTTGTGAGAGAATCCTATTTGTGTGGATCTCTTGAGCATGATTGAATATCTATTCTGAGGAAGAGAGCGAGAGGAGGATCTCATGAACGCATCAAAGTTTCGGCAATGTTGGAGATCTTGACGGCAAAATTCTCGGATTCACAGAAAACCCTATTTTCTGATGTCCACGCGAGTTGTCTATGTATAGGGTGTGTGTACACGCGGGTTGGATGTGTATAGGGTGAGTGTACACGCAGGATGGTTATGTACAGGGAGTGTGGAGTGGATAAAATCATGGAGATTTGTGTTTGAGCTGGTGCCAAGCTCTTGGATAATGAGGCAGGTTCCAGATCTGCATTCTATGGCCTCAGATCTATCACTGAGACACTGGTATGGTTACATTATTGTCTTGATGGATGCTATTGTTTGATGTGTTGTGAATTGTTAGGGAATTCTTGGTATGTCTTCTATGATGTGGCTCAGTTTGGTTGCTTTGGTTGATGGAGTGAGAAGCACTCTTATGATTCAGTAGTGACATGATCGATATGGTATACTAGTTATTTATACATGATTGAGATATCATTCATATTAATTTGTTGTGGAGCATGAGCAAGCTATTGGAGAGCTTGGATGTATTGTGACTGGTTGTTGGTTAGTTTGGACAGTGGAAGACATAAGAGAAAGTGATTGCAGATTGCAAATGATCTAAGCATGTGAAGAAAAGCAAAACCCTAGTTGCTAAGAAGCATACATTTGTTGCATTATAAACTGGTCGCGTTCACACGCGGGCTATAGTGAGCCAAGGTGCGTGCACACGTGGGTTGCACTACTGACAGGTCACGTACCTGTTGACATATTGATATTTGTTGATGATTTTTGGCTCATCTCAGTTGGTGCTGAGAATGTAAGCTGAGTCTTGTATATAGAGCTTGTGTTCTTGTAGAGTTGTACTCTATTCAGTTGTTGTTGATAAACCCCAAAGATTGTAGTTTGTAATAAAAAGAAAATTTAAATACATCTTGTGTTCTTTGTGTTCATTGTGATGATGACTTGTTGATGATATATTTCTGATATATGTTGATGATATGTGCTCACATCTGACTAGTTATAAATGACAGCAATGGGTAATGAATAAATGTTGAATGCTNTTTTTGCAAGAGGGAAGTTTTGGGAAAAAGAGCCCCACACTCATTCACCCCCCCTCTAAGTGTGGTAGGTGTGTTCAACAATGGACATGCATATTTTATTTGGGAGATTTGTAAAGAGGTTGCAAGTTGTGAGGTACAAATTCCCGAAGTACTAATAGTCATCCAACTCATCGGGAGATTTGTAAAAGGGATGAAGTCCCAAAGTACCGGAAGTTGTCCAACTCATCGAGAGATTTGTAAAAAAGCTGGAATTCATGAAGGACGAAGTCCCAAAGTATCGATAGTCATCCATGTCATTGGGAGATTAAAACATGATCGTTGATTTTGATAAGTGATCAAGCACTCGCTTGGCCTAGCATCAAGCACTCGCTTGGCCTAGCATCAAGCACTAGATGAAGAAGCACTTAAATTAATAAGCCTGTGGTTTTGCATTGTCGGTCACATGTAAATGGCTTAAAGGAAGCGCCTCAGCAGAACTCGATTTCTACAGTATTAACAGAGATTATGGTTAAGTTAAATGAAGAGGTGTGATGGTCCAAACAAAAGGACACAATGTGTTATATCTCACACTAGTTTGAAGATTATATAAATGAGAAAGAGTGGTGAGAAGAATGCGTCTCTCCAGTACGAATCAGAAGATATATTAATCATAGAAGAAGAGAGAGAAGCAGTGAAGACACGATACAGAAGTTTTCCAAATTCAGAGATTAAGGGTGGTTGGGTGATCCAAGGGACGGTTGGAGCCTGCAAGGGAGTAGGTGCTTCATTGTCAGTTGTATATGACTAAACAGGGGGTCGAAGCCTCTTACCAGTTGGTGCTGGTGAACAAAGGGAGTAGGTGCTTCATGTTAGTTGTAGCTGACTAAACAGGGGGTCGAAGACTCCTACCAGTTGGTGTTGGTAAAAAAGGGTGTGGGTGCATCCTAATCAGTTGGTGTTGATCTAAGAGGAAGAACATATTCCTTCTATGTAACTTGTATAAACATAATTTTGCAGTTAATAGAAAAAAAATTCTGGTTTTTCCCAATTGGGTTCCACGATAAATATTGTGTTAAGAAAATATATCTGATGTCCATTGGACTGGAAGTATGGACATTAGTTGAAAAAGGATATGATGTTCCAAAAGTCACTCCCACGGAAGAAGAAGACAAGAATAAATTTTGGGAACATGCAAAGGCTTTAAACACACTACAAGCTCGACTGAGTAAGAAGATCCTTGCTAAAGTATTAAACTGTCAAAATGAAAAATAGCTCTGGGATAAATTGGAAACTATATATGCAGGATATTCCAAGGTAAAGAGGGACAAACTTCAGACTCTCAAAGTACAATATGAAGGTCTAAAAATGAAGGATGAAAAAAACATCTCTGAGTACTTCGAAATAGTTGATAATATTATTAATGCAATTAGAGGTTTGGGAGTAGAAGTGTTAGACAATGAGCTAGTTGAAAAAATACTAAGAACACTACATATGCTATACAATCCTAAAGTGTCCACTCTTTAAGATCAAGAGAATCTAGATAAACTCACCATGGATGAATTGTATGGAATCCTCCAGCCTATGAGTTAATATTAGGTCATGAGAACCTCCCACAAGGAGAGGCAGCCTTCAAGGTTCTCAAGAAAACAAAAAATCGGAAGCAAAAACCTCAATCCAGCCATCATGAAGAATGTGATGTAGAAGAATCCAATTTTATTAAAAAACTTCCAGGTGTCCCTATCCCAAGGAGGACCCTAAAGATGAAGAAGGAAAAAATAAACAATAAAATAAGAAGGAAAAACCCAACTACAAGAAAAAAAATTACAAAGGGGAAAAGATTTTTTATTCAAAAGAAGAAACCAACAGTTCATCAAAGTCTAGTGACAGTGATGATGATGAAGTCTTTTTTCTAGGTATTGAAGAGCCTAATGAGATAGAATAAATTGATCATGAGGAAGAGTCATAAGTTGAAGTAGAGATTAATATGGAAGGAGAAATTTGCAGTGCCTTGGATGAATTAAGAAGATACAAAACCAGATATAGACAGCTGAAAATTTTTGTAGTTGAAAAAAAGGAAAAACATGAACAGAAAGAAAAAGAGATGGAGATACTCATGAGTAACCTAGAAAACCAAATCCTAGAAGCAAATAGGATGGAATAAAGTCTTGAAAAGTCTCTTAAAGAGAAACAAATAACCTGTGAAAGAATGGAGGCATAAATAGTTCACCTAAGAAAATAACTTGATGCAAAACTCATTCAAACAAGATATGAAATAGCTCTAAACTCTTACATAATATTATTACCACACAAAGGGATTCAAGTAACAAAAATGGAGTAGGTTATTCTCAAGAAGAAAACCAAGTTAACTCAAAATCTTATGCAGTTTCTCTCCTCAGTACATTCAAGAAGAAATATGAATAAAAGACAAGTAATGATTAGAACTCCAGAGGACTACTTCCACCCATCAAGAAGGAATATAAGACAACAGCAAAGAAGGTTTATCAAAATAGGTATCCTCACATTTTCCTTGGTTATTGCTTTGCATGCTCTAATTTTGGACACAAAGATATAAATTGTAGATCATATGGAAGGAAAAACTTGAGGATTAAGAACTATAATCTTAAATATAACCAAACAATAAATCAAGTTAAAAGCAGAAACTATAACTCCTTTGCACCTCTACAAGAAGGGGACCTAGAATGCTTCAGATGTCATAACTATGGACATAAGGCTAGTAGTTGCATCTTAATGGAAGTCTCAGAAAAAACAAATTTCATTAGAGAGAAAAAGAAGCCTTGGAAAGAAAAAACATCAAAGGAGGAATTTCTTATTGCCTTAAAATCCCAAGATAAAGAAGATCTCTGGTATGTTGACAGTGGCTGCTCAAAACGTATGACAGGAAACAACAACAATTTTTTTAACTTAAAGAAACAAAAGGGTAAAGTTACATTTGGTGACAATGCTCCAGGTAACATACTTGGGAAAGGCACTGTGAGTTTGGGTAAAGACAAAGCCAAGAATGTGTTTCTTATTAAAAAGTTAAAACCTAGCCTATTAAGTGTCAACCAAACTTGTGATCAGGGGTACATTTTCATCTTTGATTCCCAGAAATGTGAGATTAGGAGAGAGGACTCAGGAAAATTGGTCGGCACTGCTCCCAGAACTCCTGAGAATGTATATATACTAGATACAAAATTGAATGAGGAATTTCATATAAATCTAGTAGATGAAAGTTGGATATGGCATAAAATGTTGGGGCACATCAACTTTGACAATTTAGTGAAAGTCGACAATCTTGGGGCAGTAAGAAATTTTCCAAAAATCATAAAACCCTCAAATCCTATATGTAGACACTGTCGACTAGGGAAGAAAACAAGAATAAGGTTCAAAACAAAAGAATACTCAACCTCAAAACCTTTAGATCTTGTTCACACCGACCTCTGTGGACCTACAAGGACCAAGAGTTTGCAAGGAGAGTCATACTTTATGATGTTCATTGATGATTTTACTAGAATGTTTGGGTATGTTTTCTCAAGGAAAAATCAGAAGCACTTAACAAATTCAAAGCTTTAAAGACCCTTGTTGAAAACGAAAAAGAGACAAAAATAAAATGTCTTAGATCAAACAATGGTGGTGAGTTCACCTCAAAGAATTTAAGCTCTTATGTGAAACCCATGGAATAAAAAGACAATTCTATGCTGCCAGAACACCTCAGCAAAATGGGATTGTTGAGAGAAGGAATGTCCAAGAAGTTGCAAGGATTATGCTCAATGAAGAAAAATTATCTGATGGATACTGGAGGGAAGTTGTAAGCTCAGCAGTATACATATTGAACAGAGGTCATCTCGGGATTAATAGTAATAAGACTCCTTACGAACTATGGTTTGGAATAACTCCTTCAGTAAAATACTTCAAGGTCTTCGGAATTAAGTGTTACATCAAAAGGCTTGATGATAATCTCAGAAAATTTGATGCTAGATCTGATGAAGGTATCTTTCTTGGATATGCCTCTACCAAGAAAGCATACAAATGCTACAATATTAGATTACATAAGATTGTTGAGAGTGAATATGTCATGGTGAATGATTTAAAAACAATAAGGATCAAACATCAAGAGACTATACTTGACAATGAAGATGAATATGAAGATGATGATGAGTCAGTTGGTACACAAGCAGAAGAAGTAGAAGAGAATAAAGAAGAAAAGGAAGAGGATGATATGGATACTAGTGAAGACGAGGAAGATATTCTATAAGAAGAGATAAGAGAATAATCCCCAAGAAGAGACACAAAGACACCCTCAAGAATGACTCAAAGTAATCATCTTGAAGAACTTATTATTGGAAATAAAAGTGATGGATTGCAGACAAGAAGACAATTTTTGTATCAGACAAAAATAGCACTTTTGTCACACATTAATCCCAACTCAATCAAAGAGGCATGCAAATATGAGAATTGGGTCAATGCTATGAATGAAGAATTGGACCAAATTGAAAAAAATTAAACTTGGGAACTTTTTCCAAGACCAAAAAATAAAAATTTCATTAGAACTAAATGGGTGTATGAAAACAAAATGGATGAGAATGGGCAAGTAATCAAGAACACAACCATATTGGTATGTAAAGGGTATGCTCAGGTTGAAGGAGTAGACTTTGAAGAAACATTTTCACCTATGGCCAGATTAGAGGCAATTAGGATGTTCTTAGCCTTCACCAGCTACAGAAAATTTAAAGTATACCAAATGGATGTCAAGTCAGCATTTATCAATGGAAACTTAGAAAAGGAATTATGCAACCAGAAGGATTTCAATTGACTAATAAACGAGATTATGTGTGTAAACTAAAGAAAGCACTCTATGGGATAAAACAAGCACCCAGAGCATGGTATGCAAGGCTAGATTCTTATTTACAAGAACAATGCCTCAAAAGAGGATCGGAAGACAGCAATCTTTATTGTAAAATTGTTGGTAATAACATGATTATTGTGGAAGTATATGTTGATGATATTATATTTGGCAATGATGATGAAAAAATGAGTAAGGACTTTGCTAGGAGGATGCAGCAAGAATTTGAAATGTCCTTGCTTGGTGAACTAAATTTATTTCTTGGATTACAAATAATACATTCCAAAAGAGGATTTTTTATCCATCAATCCAAGTATGTTAAAGATATGCTTAAGAAATTCTAGTTAGAGGATTGCAAACCTATAAGTACACCTATGACAGTTGGATGCAAACTAAGGAAGGAAGATGAGTCAAAAGTTGTAGACCCAAAACATTATAGATCAATGATTGGGAGTTTACTATATGTAACAGCTTCCAGACCTTATGTCAAGCAAGTTGTTGGGATGGTGGCTAGATTCCAAGCAGCACCAAAAGAGAGCCATGTTCAATCTGTGAGAAGAATCTTTAGGTATTTGAAAGGAACCATATATCTTGGTTTTTGGTACCCTAGCAAGGATTCATTCACTTTAAAATCCTATTCAGATGCAGATTGGGTAGGTTGTGTAGATGACAGAAAAAGTACAAGTGGAGGAGCATTCTTTTTGGGAGAATCATTGGTAACCTGAATAAGCAAGAAACAATCCTCAATTTCTCTGTCTGGCATTGAAGTTGAGTATATTGCAAAAGCATAATGTTGTACACAAGTGGAATGGATGAAACAAACCTTACAAGAAATCAAAATAGTGTTTGAAGAACCTACTATTATCTATTGTGATAATACAAGCGCTATAAGTCTCTCCAAGAACCCTGTCCATCACTCCAAATCAAAACACATTCCCATAAAATACCACTATCTAAGAGATTAGGCTGAAAATAAAAACATTAAATTGGAATATGTCCCAACACAAGAACAGGTGGAAGATTTTTTCACTAAACCCTTAAGCAGAGATGTATTTGAATATCTCATGCAAAGATTGGGAGTAATCCCTCTTCCAATCTAATCTCTCAAGAAAATAATGCATCAATTGGCACCAATTCAAGGGGAGACAACAATCAAAGTCAGGAGGATTCATTCAGTTATGATAGGAAAAGTATGATTGCAGGAGGAGTTACCCGAGTTCATATTATGGTCAGAAGCATATAGATAGATAGATATTTACCAAAGGGGAAGCAACCATTTTCGATTGATGTCAAAGGGGGAGAGTAAATTCAGAGGAGAGAAGCATCATCACAGGAGGAGATTGTGTATTAAGTTGGTGTGTTTCCATCAATGACAAAGGGGGATATTGTTGGACATAGTGTCATTAAAGTGTTGTCATTGATGTTAAACAGTAGGACAGTATGCAAAGATTAAAGCTCAGGAGGATTAGCGAATGAAGATCAAAGCTCGGAAGAGATAACGCACATGAAACTCAGAAGGGAAAGGGCATTGCAGAAACATGATCAAATCAAATCAAGACCGTTGGATACGCAAGAGCCAGATCAACGGCAGGGATAGATTGTGGAGAGAGAAAGGAGAATTAAACAACGTGTTATTTCAATCCCGCAATTATTATAGATCGTCATATCTTATATACTCAAATATCGACGACTATGGTTGATCCACCAAATGATCATATTAAGTCGTGATCGTCGGATATTCAAGCGTAAATCAAGGGCAAGGATTGATTGTGGAGTGCGAAGGGAGAATTAAACAATGCATTAATTCCAATCTCACAATTAGTCTAGATCGTCGATTGTCACCCACCAAATAAATCTACGATTGGCATCAGTTCCACTACCAACAAGCATTTTTTCCATTGCGGAGCTCGATGATATTTTTAAACATCGTGCTAGTTGGGACCCCACAATCATCCTTGATCATTGATATACTCGAGGACCATTCTCGACTGATGGATCAAGTTGAGTGGAAGGATAGGATAAACAAGGCAAGAGGGCTGAGATTTTGAATACCCAAATTCTCGATAGTTGTTGGATCACTTTAAGTGGAAGGATAGGATAAGAAAAGAAGAAGAGTCATAGGATTTAAACTAAGGCAAAGAAGCATCGCATATAGATCAATCCCTCGATCTAAGATCACGATCAACGAACAACATTTATTTTGGTTTAAAAGTTGTGAGGAGGTTACACTTCGAGGAATCTCACTTCGGGAAGTATCCTGACCATTAGATCAAGGAGAAGAATGTGTGCCACATCGGGAGATCTATGCTAGTAGACCATGTCAGCAAGGACATGTGGCATAGTTAGATAATGAAAAGTTTCAATATGAAATCGACATTTCAGGTACGTGTAAATCATGAATCTGAGTGACATGTGGCAGCTACTCATCTCGTGCCACGTCATAAAGTGACATCAACAAGTTATGTCACTCCAGGAGTTTTACTTCGAGAGTTTCACCACCAGCAAATGAACTAAGTCCCGAAGTCCCAAAGGCCAAAGTCTCGAAGTGGACATGATTCGTCCGATCTGAAGAACACTTCAGGAGCATTCTCAACTGTTGATCAAGTAAAGTGGAAGGATAGTGTAAGTGGAATATCCGAAGTCCCAAAGTGGAAATGAGTCATCTAATATAAAGAACACTTTGGGAGTATTCTAAATCGTTGGATATTATGGACACGTGTCTTTTATTCGAGATATTTGTAAAGAGGTTGCAAGTCGCGAGGGACAAAGTCTCGAAGTACCAACAGTCGTCCAACTCATCGAGAGATTTTTAAAAGGGCTAGAAGTCACAAGGGACGAAGTCCTGAAGTACTGACAGTCGTCCAACTCATCGGGAGATTTGTAAAAATGCTGGAAGTCATGAAGGACGAAGTCCCGAAGTATCGACAGTCATCCATCTCATCGGGAGATTAAAACCTGACCGTTGATTTTGATAAGTGATCAATCACTCGCTTGGCCTAGCATTTGGTCACCACCTGAGGTCGTATGGAATAAAGAAACAAAGGGTGAAAGATGAAGCAATGCTTAAATTAATAAGCCTTTGGTTTTGCATTGTCGGTCACATGTAAATGGCTTGAAGGAAGTGCCTTCGTAGAACTTGATTTATGTAGTATTAACAAAGATTATGGTTAAGTTAAATGAAGAGGTGCGATGGTCCAAACAAAAGGACACAATGTGTTATATCTCACACTAGTTTGAAGATTATATAAACGAGAAAGAGTGGTGAGAAGAATGTATCTCTCCAATACGAATCAGAAGATATATTAATCATTGAAGAAGTGAAGACATGATACAGAAGTTTTCCAGATTCAGAAATTAAAGGTGGTTGGGTGGTGCAAGGGCACGTTGGATCCTGCAAGGGAGTAGGTTCTTCCTTGTCAGTTGTAGTTGATTAAACAGGGGGTCGAATCCTCCTACCAGTTGGTTCTAGTGAACAAAGGGAGTAGGTGCTTCCTTGTCATTTGTAGTTGACTAAACTATGTTCTAACCTCAATAATTATCTTTGAAATCTTAAAAACCTTGAGTTACAAAACACTAGTTAAAATTTGACTCTTCAGCTAAAACGTATGATTGCATTACCCTGAACAATTCCAGAGTAAAGTTAGATGAGTAAAAAAAAATTATCTTTCTCTGGTCTCATTCTATATGAACATGTTAAATTTTAAAATCTAGTAGTGATTCGGTCTCTTCATTTGCATATTAATTATACAAATAAGAAGAAAAGGTTTTATTCACTATTTTCGGGAGAAATTAACATTTACTAAGAAAAAATACGCCATAGACCAATAAAAGGCACATGGTTTGCAATTCTTTTGTGCCTCGCAGGGACACACAATCCCTAGATTCTATTTTTTTGTTAAAATTTAAAAATAAAGTTTGAATGTATAATGAAATTAGGTTTTATTAAAGTTTTAAGGGTTTTTATACTTTGTAAACAATATTTAAATAAAATTTAGAAATAGCTTAGTTTTAAAAATATCATAAAAATTTGATTCCTTTTAAGTTTTATAAGGTTCGTGAGTTGTTTAGATTAATTTGATTTAGTTTTTATTTACATATTTATTAGTTTAGTGTAAGTTTTGTTAAATAAAATGTTATAATTATAGTTTAGTATAAACTTTAATTATAATTTGATTTTATAGTTTTATTATATGACTATTATATGGTTTATATTAATAAAATGCATGTTTCATTGCAAAAATGATCATGTGTTGGATGTTTTAGATCAACGGTCCACAATCAATCCACCCCCCACATGCTCGATGGTTAACGAAAGGGAGAGGGGTCAGGAAACTTAACCAAGGTTAAAATCCTTGTGATGTGTCAAACATCCGATAATTGCATCCCGCCTCATTTATGGTTAGCATAAACACACAGGACCCCCCCCTCGCAATCAACGCAAAGATGATGTGTGTCCCAAATAACGATAGTAGGTAAAAAGAAAATCATACTTTATAACAATGACATCTATGCCTGCCAGGTGTCCAGTAAAATGTGATTCGAACTAATGAATAAAAATATGTCAATCTATGCTGGATCATCTAAATGAAGGCATGTGAAAGGTCGGGTTTATGCACATGAAGGGTAAGATATGTCCAATTTGGCACTTATTTCTACCAGTTGAAATCATAAAAAGTACACTTCGTGGCCAAATATCAGTTGTCACGCAATCATACCTAATTATTTCACCAAAATTCCCACAGTTGAAGTCTTTGTCATCAACAAAAGCTCTAATTAGTTATCAAGTCAGGTTATATGAAGGTCTTATCACTCGTGAAAGATTGGGATTACAAAATGATTGGATATATTTAATCATATTAAAATGATGACACATATATCTCCATCCATGGCATGTCAGTGGATCTATATTTATTATAGCCAATGAAAGTACAGAATGAATAAGCATTAATCATGAGAAAATATTTTATGTTCTATAAAGATCATAGTTTATCAAATCATAACATAGTTTTAAATAGGCATGTAAAGGGGGATATAGTTCATCTCTTTTGAGATTGAAATGTTGTTTCTGATCAATAACATGATCTTGACAGAGATTTCTTAGGAAGAACGGTTTTAAACAGTTGTTTTTCCTAAGAAATCTATGTCAAGAAAAATGTTAAAGAGACAGATGTAGAAAAAGTTGCAATCTTTTAGGAAAGGGTCAATATTTAGAAATATTGTGGAATTAAACCAATTCCCCGAGGAAAGAGATATATTGAATAAAATTTTGGTAGGGTTTTGAGTGATTCAAAATTTCTATGTTTCACCTCATGTGATTTCTCTCTCTTATGTTGTTTCCATTTTCATAAATTCGCTCTTGGATGTATCTATTACTGAAATTGTAATAATTTAATACAACTACTACTATTGCAACTATGAAAGGGACCATTAAAGCTACAAATTTCTTCAAAATAATTGTGAGTATTAAGACATGTGCTTAATTTTCATTATACTTTTTTTAATAGAAACGAATTGTTCCTTTCTGTTCAATTTATTTTCTTAGTTCAGATACATATTCTGCATAATTTCTTCTAATTGAGAAGTAAAATAATATTTATCATGAGATACATTATCTTACTATCATTTGTGTTCTTCTTAATTATTCGCTCATCTCTTAAAGGATTTAATAGATTGAAACATGGAAATGATGCCCTCAAAATGTGATTGTTAAAGTATTGAAGATTAGTAATTAAGGTCTGAAGTCAATCAATAAAAAACTTTGTTTTAGGACAGATTAACTTAAGAAAAAATCAATCAAAATTAATGGATGCCTTGGCATAGTTTCCTAGCCAGAAACATCTCAAGGGTTATAACAATTGGTTTCCATGCTTCATCCACATACCATATTGATCCCATTCCAAGCTCCTATAACTAATTTGCAATCATTATTCACATGCTATATCGATCCCACTCCCTTGAGAATGTCTCTAATCAAATAGACTTTTTTTAACACATCACCTCTCAAACCAAACATGAGCACTTGTGAAATATGCCACTAAGAATTGTGCATGAGCACAATCAAATTCACTCATTTTAAAACATCACTTCTCAAACCAAACCTGATCACTAGTGAAATATGCAATTAAGAATTGTGCATGAGCACACTATTTTTACCAATTTTCCAGCTTTGATAAATATACTAAATAGATTCAATTGAGGAAGTTAGCAAGCGATAATATCATTACTTATTTTTAAGTGAACCGCACTTTTTTTTTTAAATAACTATTTTTTGTTTTTGCTGAATTAATTAGAATACATGAACCTTAAGAGGAAAGGATGATAAGAACTATTGGAAATACTGAGAGGGGGGGTGAATCAATATTACCTTTTTAAACAATTAGCAATTACTTTGTTATTTTATTAATCACCACAATAGATCAACAATGGACTTGTATTTAAAATCAATTATATAAATATAATTAACAGGAATTACAATATTTTATAAAGAACAATATGGGATAGTGAAGGATACCAATCCTTTTTAGAGCACCAACTCTTGGAGACAAAAATCCCCTTCTTCAGGGCACCAACCCTAGGAAGCACAAACTCCCTTGTTTTAGGGCACCAACCCTAGGAAGCACCAACTCCCTTGTCTTTAGGGCACCAACCCTAGGAAGAACCAACTCCCTTTTTTTCACACTTTACTTAGTAAATGATATGAATCCTTCCTTTCTCCTCCCTTCCACCCTCACTGCATAAGTATCATAATTTCTTCTTCTTGGACTATGCTTCTTCTTTTTATATTTTGATCTGAACTACAGAGACCCTTTCTTATTCACTGTTATTTCTTGCTTATATAGTCATCCAACTAGTGTGAGCGTTGTAGCATTGTGTCCCTTAATAACAAACCATCACACCCTTTCATTTATTAACAACTATGTCATTTTAATAACAAATTTGTTCTTTTACTATTATCCTTTAAGTTTATTGGGTGAACTAGGTTCTTCTTTCAATCTCTTTTAATTAAGAATCATATTCTTAATTTTCACTGGTTTCCAGGTCAACCCATAGTTATAGTAACCTATAATTTGACTCATTTCACATCAACTATGTAATGAGGTGTCCAAGGACCTATGTAGTGCATTTGGGCTTAACTCTGTCCCTGACATAGAGATCTAATAGCCTATATGGGTGTAACAGTGCTCAAGCACCAAATCTAAAGGTGTTAAACCATGTCTCCTCTGTGTGCAACTGGTGGCTAGATCCATGCGCTTATCCCTGTATGTGATTTAATCTGGATTGTTGATTTCCATATTCAAATTCTATAGATAGGCGCTTCCTTCAATCCACTTCCCTTTATGACCTCAGGCTCAAAACCATGGGCTTATCTAATTCATGGGTTATTATGTTAGTGCTTTCCTCCTTTATCCCTTATTATTCTACATGGGACCATATTCAAATGTTAGAGGGGTTATTTACTTTTAGTTCCTTTATGTTGATATTATGGTAGTTGCAGGAGGTATTTACCTCCATGTGTAAACTTGACGAGAATAGAATATTACGGGAAGCAAGAAGAAACCCTAATTAGTTGGTTGATAACCCTAGAAGACAAGTCGGCTCAAGAGGATAATTTGTATTAGGTTATTAGCCTCCAAGAGAAGAAGTCGGATAAAGGAAATATTATATACTAAATAAATAGGAACCCAGAATGAGAAGTCGGCCCAGGCAGTTTGTTAGTTTTAGTATAAATAGAGGAGGTCAGTCTTCATTCTGGTAGGCATTCTCAGAACTACAGAAGCAACACTTGTGCGCACTGCAGTTCACCAGTTTGTTCCCAAGTTTGGAGGAGAGTTGTCGTTGCAGCTGTTGCAGCTAGCATATTTTGGTTTTGGCCTGGACTCTCTCTTGGTTATGATTTGGACTCTCTGAGTAGCTCTTTTTACTCATGTTTGGTGTGCTATCCTTGGAGAGAGGTGTGCTATATTGTTTAGGTTATCTAGCCTAGGGTTTTCTTCCAGAATGATTCTTTGTCAAGGTTAAGGTGCTTGGGGGTGGCTTCGGCCTATGGTTGGGCGACAATAGTGATATTTTCTATGGTTAAACGAGCACATCCATTATATTCTAATAGGTTATGGGCCCACACCTCCTTCATTCAGTCTAACAGCTGGAAGGAACCATAGCCATAAGGATACTAAGCTCGTTGAAGAAATGTCGCTAGGGTTTCTAGCAGGAGCAGTTACTAAAGCACTGCCGCTAGGGTTACTAGAAGGTGCAGTTGCAGAAACCATAATCCTCTCGTTGGGGCACCTTAAGTGAATGGATTGACCTAATCTCTGGATAGACCGGTGCGCCCTAGCCTAACGCATCTCCTGGTACTCTCAGCAAACCAAGACGTCAAGTTTGAGTTTTTGGTCAAATCTAGGGTTGACCAAGTCAAAGCAACCATGACTTACTCTATGAAGTCAGAAAACAAGTTATATGGGGCTTCTAACTTCATAGCGTGGAATACAAGGATTGACCTCATCCTTGCCAAGAATAAAGTGTTGGATATCGTGAAAGGAAAGATCGTGGAACCAGAGTTTGAAGAAGGAAAAGAGAAGGAACCGCAAAACGTTGCATTTATGGAGAAGTTCAAAGAAAGTGACATCAATTCCATGAGTATCATAGTGGACTCTATAAAACACCACTTGATACCCTACATCTCTCATCGTGATTCATCTAAGAAGATTTATGATGCCCTAACAAACCTCTTCTCAGTCAGAAACATTGGACAAGTAATGAGTCTGAACAATGAGCTCTGTGACATGAAGATGAATGATGATGACATCATAACATCATACTTTGTGAGGATCTCTCAGTTAAGAGATCAAATACAAGATATTGAAGATATTATCTCAAAGAAGGAACTGATAAATATAGTACTCAATGGTCTTCCCAAGACATGGGATGCATTTTCTGCAAGCATGAACACAAGGAAGGAGTATCCTACATTTGAAGAACTTTGGACTTGATGTGCACAAGAAGAATCAAGGATCAGTGCAAAAGAGAAACCTCAAAAGAAATACGATGATCAAGCCTTCACAACAAAGTTCAAGCATTTCAGGAATAAAAAGAATTTTGGCTCCAGAAAGAAACCAAATCAAGAGAAAGATATGTCAAGAATACAATGCTTCAATTGTTGAAAGTATGGTCACTACAAGAATCATTGTCCTGGGTTAAAGAAAAGGAAGAAAACACACGAAGCATCAGTTGCCGAAGAAAGGGAACCCTCAAAGAAATCCAAGTAGGACAAAACATACTTCTTCTTCTAAGACAAGGTAATAATACACTTCATAGTTCTTGTATACACCATGTTCTAGAAGATAAAATGTTCAAGAGAAACTATACCTATAGAAGAACAACAAGATAAGGATTAATATCACAATAACTGCAAGTTAGGAAATACACATGAAAGGATGAAGTACATCAACAACCCCTAGTAATAATTCATGTGGAATTCATTGCATAAGTAACAGTTGCAAGATAAGATGAAATCGGGATCAATATTGAAGAAACCTAGAAGAAGTAAAGACAGAAAGAAGTCGGCAATCAAGAGGAAATTGGAAAAAGATTTGTGACACTTTGCAGAAAGGAAATAAGGATGCAGACAAAAGTGTGGACTCTCCTAGATGGAGGGAGCCAATTATATATTTCCAAAATAAGAGCATGCATGAAGCAAGGATTAGGAGGGAGCTAATCCTAAATAATATGATCCATTGAAGATGATGAAGTATCTATCCATGATCCCATCAATAGTGGCAGCCATGAAAAACAACACGTGTTCAATTTGACTTTAGAATAAGTCTTCTTAAAGTATCTCTAGTTGTCCATCCACATCCATGATCCTATGATGAAAGAAAGAAGTTGGAATCTTTAGGGCATGGAATCTATAGAAAACTCCATGTACCTAAGAGCTAAAGAAAAATATGAGGAAGAACAGGAAGATTCCAAGAGAGAAGGAAAATCTAGAACAAGCAGTCATTGTATCAAGAATCACAAGACCGCCAGCCTAATATGAACTCACTAAAAGAAATCAAGCAAAAGAACTAAAATTTGTGATGAAGAACGGTGTGTGGAAGACTTATGAATGAAATCATTGTGAGATCTGGAACTAGAAGTTCTCCTGGATGGAGGGAGAAGACTATGATGCTTGCTCGTTCCAATAAACCAGACATACCTTTACATGAGCCATTATATCGTCCGCAATATCCATGGGTTGGAGTTTACATTAGATGAATGCAAAGACTGTTCTCCAGAATAATTAAACAAAGAATGTATGTAGAACAACCTCAAGGTTTTTAGGTATACCAGGAAGAAACCTTTGTATGCAGATGGAAGGAGACAACTTGGTGGAGAACCTCCAATGCACAGCAGAAGCATGGTGAAAAGATTTCTATAATAGAGATATTGTATCAGAATGGTTACTCAGAAGCTCAGGATGATGGATTTCTAATCCATTACAAACTCTCATGATGGAAAAAGAAGTACCACTTGGATATGTTCCAGTTTGACCCTTGCCACGATGTTATGAACTAGCAGCAAACAAAAGATGGATCCAACTATGATATACTGTAATATGAATCATTCAGAAAATCAGTGTTCTAGAAAGACCAAAGTACAAGCATTACACTCTCCATGATGAAGTCCATAAAGGAGAAAGTGGTTCTCCAATATATATCTCCACAGATGAGCAGATAAGCAGATATTTTGGTAAAGCCTCTGTCCAAAATGAAAGGGTTTACGTACTCAAGATGGAGCTCGTGGAGACGACTTCCTTATTGAAAAAGGAAGAAATGAATTCCAAGTTGGGAGGGAGCATTGATGTTTTATTGACTTATGGACAGTCATTTTTCAAGTTCGAAAAATGGTCCAGGATGAGCATTTCCTTTCCAGTTCGGAAAGTGGTTTGAGATTTCTTATGGATAGGCATTTTCCAGTTCGGAAAATGGTTCATATCAAATGGTCATTTTCGTAATGAAAATGGTTTGATGGTTTTTTAATGTACCATAGACAGCGATTTCCCTTGTGGTTAACATGGGGAATGGTATAGGGAAATCTCTCTTCTTGACAGTCACTTTCAGTAGTGGTCGAGAAGATTGGTCCGCCTCATCGGACAGTCATTCTTTCAAAGCTCACAGTTGTGAGAAGTTTCAAAGAATGGTATGTTTTGGAGGCTGGTGCAGGACAGTCATTTCCTTAGGAAATGGTCTGGATAGTCATTCCCTAGGGTAGATTCATTCTCTTCAGGTTTCACTTTGTTTAGTGATGGAGGAATGGCCCAAATAGGTGAATGGTCCAGGTTCATCAATCAAGGACAGGCATTCCCTAGGGTAGACTCATTCTGTCCAGGTTTCACTTTGTTTAGTGTCAGAGGAATGGCCTAGATAGGTGAATGGTCCAAGCTCATAAATTGAGACAGTTATTCTTCCTTGCTTGAGAAGAATAGTCCAGATAGCTCATCGTTGATGTTTTACTTTCTTAGGGTAGATGCTCTTCCATATCTCAACGATGTGAGTGGAAGAATGGCCCAGATGATTCAGTTTATATATATCATAACAATATTTTTTGTGCAGGTTGATATCAGATGATACGATTGTTATGGAGACAGTATGTCTTCGAACAGTAGATGTATACTACTATAGTGGATGTGTGCCACTGATTGTGACTATATGTCACTGATCAGTATATGTTTGCTATAGTATATGTTTGCTACTTGGTGTGGAAGTGTACCACTTAATTGTAGATGTGTACTACTATGGATAGACACAGTTGTTTTCTATTGAATGACATTGTTATGATTTCCTTGAATACTATCAGTAGTGTTGGAAATGATTATCAGCTAGATGGATGATCAATGGACAGAGATTTCCCAGACAAAAAATGGTTCAGAACATTTATTCTTCTAGGACATATGTATGAATTAGAATAATGGCTCTTGTGTCACTCTATGGAGCGAGTGACTTATCCAACATCATGTCTGATTACTCAGATGGAGTATGGTTCCGAGAGTTGATGCCCCTAATGACATTGATAGTGATGATGGTGCTCATGATCTAATCATGAGATAGTCTAGATGAATATGTTGATGCTACCAGGTGAATGGTATGTTTGTGCTCAAGACCATTACCTTCAAATACCTCCATGGCTAGGAGGGAGTGTTGATATTATGGTAGTCGCAGGAGGTATTTACCTCCATGTGTAAACCTGACAAGAATATAATATTTCGGGAAGCAAGAAGAAACCCTAATTAGTTGGTTGATAACCCTAGAAGACAAGTTGTCTCAAGAGGATAGTTTGTATTAGGTTATTAGCCTCCAAGAGAAGAAGTTGGCTAAAGGAAATATTATATACTAAGTAAATAGGCACCTAGAATGAGAAGTCGGCCCAAGAAGTTTGCCACTTTTAGTATAAATACAGGAGGTCAGTCTTCATTTTGACAGGCATTCTCAGAACTGCAGAAGCAGCACTTGTGCGCACTGCAGTTGGCCAGTTTGTGAACAAGTTTGGAGGAGAGCTGCCATTGCAGCTGCTGCAGCTAGCAGATTTTGGTTTTGGCCTAGACTCTCTCTTGGTTATGATTTGGAATCTTTGATCAGCTCTTGTTACTCATGTTTGGTGCGGTATCCTTGGAGAGAGGTGTGATATCTTTTTTAGGTTATCTAGCATGGGGTTTTCTTCCATAATTATTCTCTGTCAAGGTTAAGGTGCTCATGGGTGGCTTCGGCCTATGGTTGGGTGACAATAGTGATATTGTCTATGGTTAAATGAGCACATCCATTATATTCTAACACTTTACACTCCTTATTACCTTATTTATCTTATCAAGCTATCGGTACTAGAACCAGTTTCTCTAGTACTTCGTCCTCCAGGACTTACGACCTTTGTAGTCTTTCAACCCTCTCGGAGTGAATTTTGTCGAAGTGTTTATATTGTATTCACTAGTAGATCAGACGATCAATATTTAATATTTTGTTGGATGGATGATCCTGACTTATCCATAGGCTTAAAAAAAAATCAAAAATCACGACTTAAACAGGAGTTGACATGAACGGTTCTTGTTCACTCTAGGACTTTGGATATTCGTGGCTCCAAGACTCTGGAGTAGAGAAATTCCTCTTGAGGTTTACCTACTGAGTAATCCATAGAATGACGGTGACCACTTGATGTCATTTAAAACATCTTCTTAAAATATCCTTCCATTATGCTTGATCAATGGTCTAGAACACTCCTGAAGTAGATCACGGTTAGCCTTACTTTGTGATTCATGTTTACTCTATCCTTCCATTGTACTTGATCATGTGGTCAAGAAATATTTTGTAGGATCTTAGATCAACAACCAAACGTTAATTTGTGACTTCGGCCTTTGGCACTTCGGGTATATTTGTTGGTATGTAAATGTGTTGACCTGCACAGAATATATCTAGCTAAACAATGATACACACATTTGTAGAGAGAATTGGAAAAAGAAGAAGAAGGAGAGAAAAGAATGGAAAGAATTCTCATTAATCATTGTGAATAATGAATAATTTACACATGATATACTATGTATAAGTCAATGAGTTCGACTTGAGGTGAACCAAGTTTCTATAGTGGTGGTCTAGAGTGATCTAGACACACACCAGCAGTTACGGGAGTGAACTGCCACCTATTCTAATCTCTCAGGCAGTTACGGGAGTGAACTGCCACCTAGTTGAGTTAACTAGTCAACTAGTCTTCAGTTAACTGACTGAACAGAAAGTAGTGAGGAGTTAACTCAAGGAATCAAGGATAATGTGCCACTTTGGTGATGATACCAAGGCAAGGTCGAATTAGCATGGTGATTATCCCAATGCAACATCTAAACTCAACTCAACTAGTCAAACTGAAGTGTGAACTGAAAGAGAATATTCTCCAGGTGGAATATTCTCTCCTAAAATATAGAAGACTAGATAATGACTAATAAACAAATAAAACCTTAGGAAAAGGAAATCCTAGGTGTGTGTGAAGTAACTCCAACACCCCCCCTGAACATCACTATGTTGAAATTAAAGATTGGGTCTCGGCAACGAGGCCATGTTAGGTACCCAAGGACAAAATATACACTGAAAATAAAGTGAGGAAAGAGGGAAAACCTCATGGGAAAACCCCCCCTCAAGGAAAAATGTATGTAAAAATAACAACTACAGTTGCTAGGAAACTATGTCCTTCACTCCAAGATGACCTCACAAAGAATGGAATTTATGCTCAGTGAAGGTATTGGTGAAAATGTTTGTCGTCTGTTCTACTAAAGGACAGAACTGTAAGTTGATGATCCCCTCGTGTACTAAATCCCGGATGTAGTGCATGTGGATCTCGATGTGCTTCGTTCGCTGCCTCTGAACTGGATCTCTGCAGAACTTCAAATTGTTTTGGTTGTCACTCCAGTTGACGATCGACCGATGAAACTGAATGTCCAACTCAGTGAGAAAATGTTGTAGCCACATAGCCTAAATGGTTATGTTAACTACCCCTCTATACTCTGCCTCGACTGAAGATACAGAAATGGCAGCTTGCTTCTTGCTCGACCAACAGATAGGCCTGGAACCAAGACTGAGTGAGTAACCAGATGCAGACTTGTGATCAATGCTATGGCCAGCCCAATCGAAATCAGTAAACCCAATGAGATCTAATGTAGAGTCTGCTACATAATAAATCCCAAAGGTGATGGTGCCCTGTACGTATCGAAGGATACGCTTTACAAATTTCCAATGTAGCTCATGCGGCTCCTACATGAACTTGGAAACTGCGCCAACTTCATATGAGAGGTCTGGTCTGGAGTGTGTGAGATACAACAAGTTCCCCACTAGCTGTCTATACAATGTGTTTTCAACTAGTGGAGTCTCCCCGTCATCCTCAAGTTTGACTCCTGATAAGAAAGGAGTCGGAGCAGACTTGCAGTCTGTCATGTGAAATCTCTCAAGGAGATCTCATGCATACTTGGCTTGAGACAGTTTGATGCTTGATGCATCCTGATTGATCTCAATTCCAAGGAAGAAGTGTAGCATACCCATGTCCGTCATCAAAAACTTGTCATGAAGAATCCTCTTGACTGCAGAAATCGCTGAATTCGAGCAACCGATGATCAACAAATCATCGACATACAGAACTAAAAGTAGAATAGAATCAGTCGTCCTGAGCATGTATACATTTCGGTCTGATTTACAATGTACAAAGTTTTGTGACAACAGGTAGGAGTCCATCTTGGCATACCATGCCCTCGAAGCCTGCTTGAGGCCATAAAGTGACTTCTTCAGTTGACAGACCAAAGATGAGTACTACATAAATCCCTGGGGTTGCTCCATGTAGATCTCCTCAGAGAGATCACCGTGAAGAAATGCATTCTTCACATCCATCTGATGGACTTCCCATCCCTTGGTTGTCGCAATGGAAAGTGCCAATCGTATGGAATCCATCTTCGCTACTGGAGTGAAGATCTCATCATAGTCAATACCATGAACCTACTGAAATCCTTTGGCGACAAGCTTGGCTTTGTATTTTCTGATCTGTCCATCCACTACACTCTTGGTCCTGTAGACCCATCTGCATCTGACAAGTTTCCTCCCAGAAGGAAGGGGAACCATATCCCAAGTCTGGCTCTCGAGCAGGGAGTTGTACTCCTCTTGCATGGAAGATTCCCAAAAGGTATTTCCAGCAGCCTCGCCATAAGAATGTAGATCTGAAGAATGAACCAGGAAAATATGCCTGGAAGGAAATGGTTCAATGGTAGTGAGTGCAATAGGAGGCTCCTCAAAATCATATCGAGTCCTCCTAGTATCGGTTGGATCACCAACGAGATCCCCTGCATCCTAAAGAGTAGTCTGTGCCCACTTGGGCCTCTGCTCTGGATCTACAACTGCATTTGGATGCTCTAACTCTGCATCTGACTGTACTGACTCTGAATCTAAATCATTTGAGTCATCTGAATCAGAACTCTCTTATGAAGAAGAGTCAGCATGTGCATGCTCATCATCTCGGACAGGTGGAAGAGTGAAGGTGTCAGCATGCAAGTGTTGAGGTACATGCGAGACACTTTCCTCAAATTGGACACTACGCTCAATGATGAGTCGGTCTGAGGAAAGATCAATAAGATGATATCCCTTCACACCGTCAGGGTATCCAAAAAAATGCACTCAGTGCTTTGTGGATCAAGTGCCTTCCTCTTTTCAAAGGGAATCCTAGCCCATGCACGTGAACCAAAAATGTGAAAGTGGGCCACTTCCGGTTTGAGTCTTCTCCAAGCCTCGTAGGGGGTCTTATCCTTGAAAAATCTATGAGGAGATTTCTTTTGGATGTATGTTGCATAGTTAAGTGCTTCGACCCATAGTCTCTATGGTAGTGACTTTGCATGCAACATACAAGATGCCATCTCCTTTAGAGATTTGTTTTTCCGCTCAGCAACTCCATTTTGCTGCAGAGTGTAGGGAACTGTATGTTGCAACTGAATCCCTACCTCATGGAAAATATTATGAATCTCATGATTCACATACTCTCCCCCGTTATCGGTTTGGAGGACTTTGATCTTCTTTCCCAACTGTGTCTCAACCAAAAAATTTGAAATCTTTGAGGTGTTGAAAGACCTCGGATTTTTTCCTGAGAAAGTAGATCCAAGTAAAACGTGAGAAATCATCAACAAAAATGAGAACAAACCTCACTTTATTGATCAATGTATGTGGAAAAGGACCCATGAGGTCACTGTGGATCAGATCTAAAGGTGCGGAAGCTCGCTGAGACTTTCCTTTGTCGAATTTCTCTTGAGGGTGTGTTCCGAGAACACATCCCTCACATACTCCCTTGGAGAAATGGATGTGTGGTAGACCATCAACTAATATATGCTTTCTAAGTTGTTGCATGTATCTGAAATTCAAATGTTCAAATCTTTCGTGCCATATCCTACTACTTTCATCAGCATGAGTAAGCAGTAAAGCAGAATCAGGTTCAATGAATTCAGAAAATGTATACAATCTAGACTGATGATTTACCTCATCGGTAGCAACCTTGGAGTTGGTTTGCATGTCGTATATGTCCACGGAATTTGGTGTGAATATGAATTTATTTCTGGTGCTGGAATTCGTCATCTGATACACGGAGAGAAGGTTGACAGAAAGCTTGGCAACATGCAGCACGTTCTCGAAGCTTCCGTTGGTGAGTTCAATCCTTCCTTTTCCAGTGACTTCGATAGAAGAGTTGTCTCCCATCAGAATAGGAGGACCTTTGCATGCATCCAAAGAAGAATAGACTGCTTCTGAGGAATCCATGTGATGTGATGCTCCTGAATCTATGATCCAAGCATCGGGAGAGGAGTTGATTCCAATCAAGGCATGGCTAGAATTGCCTTTCTTGGAATTCGAATCTTCTGGCTTCTTCTTCTTTGCACCCTCAGGGATGTGATATCGAAGGTTGTTTTTCTAAAGTATCTAAGACATCATATCTATTTTCTTTTGCATGCATGCGGATTCCAAATGGAATCCTTTGTGACAGTACGTGCATTTCTCTACTTTTCTTCACTTTTCACCTTTGGATCTGGAGGCATCGGTGAAGGGTTTTGTGTACCCTTCCTTCTTCGTATGTGCATGAGATTTCCACTTATCTTTATATTTATATTTCTGATATTTGTGGCTGCCATCATGCACAGTGAGTGCATGCGCCCGTGGGCCTTTGATTGCACCCATGTTGATGAGCTTGGTTTGCTCTTGTGTCAAGGATTCGATACAGTCCTCAAGAGAAGGCATCTTCTAGGTGGCTCCAGAGGAGAATATAACAGTATGGAATGTGGATATGAATACAGAGAATTTAGGTCCAAGCTTGGAGAGAATGGTGAGAACCATTTGTTTCTCCTCCTTCAATTTATCAACCCCGCAAGCTTTGAGTTGCGACAGTAAATCCTTGAATTTTGTAAAGAAATCTTGGATATTCTCGAAGATTTTTGGATCCAATGTGAGCAGATCCACCTCCAACATGTGTCCCCTCATCTCATCATTTTTTCCAAAGAGCCCTTCCAAGATGGTCCAGGCTTCATTGGGAGTCTTACAGGAAGATAAATGAAAAAGGAGATCGGGAGAAATAAGACTGCAAATTGTTCTGAGTGCCTCATCCATGTGATTTAAGTACTTAGATTTTTCTATGGCTGATGTCGGTTTTGTATCTGTAGTCATGGTTAACCTATAAAACCCTCTATATCGGAGATGTATGGCTATTTTATCCTTCCATGCAAAATAGTTGTAAGGTGTAAGAATGAATTATTTTTGTAATTCCATCTTTCCACTGTCTTCAATCTTTTGTACCTACAAAAAAAATTTTGGGTGTAGCTTTTGCTTAGCACTTTGTCGGCTCTGATACCATGTAAATGTGTTGACCTACACAGAATATATATAGCTAAACAATGATACACACATTTGTAGAGAGAATTGGAAAAAGAAGAAGAAGGAGAGAAAAGAATGGAAAGAATTATCATTAACCGTTGTGAACAATGAATAATTTACACATGATATACTCTGTATAACTCAATGAGTTCGACTTGAGGTGAACCAAGTCACCATAGTAGTGGTATAGAGTGATCTGGACACACACCAGCAGTTACAGGAGTGAACTGCCACCTATTCTAGTCTCTCGGACAGTTACGGGAGTGAACTGCCACCTAGTTGAGTTAATTATTCAACTAGTCTTTAGTTAACTGACTGAACAGAAAGTAGTGAGGAGTTAACTCAAGGAATCAAGGCTAATGCACCACTTTGGTGATGATACCAAGGCAAGGTCGAATTAGCATGGTGATGATCCCAATGTTGCATGGTGATGATCTCAATGCAACATCTAAACTCAACTCAACTAGTCAAACTGAAGTGTGAACTGAAAGAGAATATTCTCCTGGTGAAACATTCTCTCCTAAAATATAGGAGACTGGATAATGACTAATTATGAATAATAAACAAATAAAACCTTAGGAAAAAGAAATCCTAGGTGTGTGTGAACTAACTCCAACAAGGAGAAGCTGGACATCCCTGGAGGATGTAGTCCCGGAGTGATGTGGCTTGTTGACGTCACTGTTGATGTGGCACTGGCTGAATGGTCGCCACATGTCACCTTGATTTGTGACTTTCACGGACCTTATGTGCCATATGTATTTTGACACTTTTCATCATCTAATTAGGCCATGTGTCATCTATTGTTTACACGGTCATGTTGACGTGGGCCTACTGATGTGTCACATGTCTTCCTCCTATATCTAACGGTCGTAGGTTCATATGAAGTTTCCTATTGATCTGACGGTGTTATTTCTTCGGGAATATGAAACTTTTGAGACTTAGATCTAATACTCCTAAATTTCCGAAGTGCCAAATAGATCTATCACCATAGATCTTTCCTTGTCTTGATCGACGGCTTCTATTAACTTTTGGGCTCTAGAGTTCCAGATTTCTTGGTTTATCTGAGCTTCTTATCACTGGAGTAGGTCAATGTTGGAGTTGACCACCTTCTTCCTTTTAGTGTGATCTCATGGTTTCAATATTCATTCCAGATCAATGGTTGATGGGATTTCCCTTCTCTTCCTTTGATCTGACGGTCGATGGGAGTTTGCGACTTCTGGACTTCGGCCTTCGGGTGAACTTACATGGTTCAAACTCATTTTTGTCAAAGTGGTCAATGTTGGAGTTTACCACCTTCTTTCCTTTAGTGTGACGTGATGGTTCAAAATTTCCATTCTAGATCGACGGTCAATTCTTAAATCTAGATCAAATCTTGATCTAATGTCTTGGAAACCATCTGAACCTCCTTCTTAATCAATGGTAGGCGTTATTTCGTGACTTCGGGATTTCATGTATTCTTCCTTGTCTCCAGTAATCGCCAAAGTGGCAAAGTGGAAAAGTGTCGAAGTAATTTATCCGCTACTTGATCCAACTGATCATAATGTTAATCTAATGATTGATATTTGATCCTTCCCAACCTCCGACTTCACCTTGATCTAACAATTCCGGATTGTCCTGAACTAAGAATGAATGGCTCATGTAACTCGATCCTTTACAAAAGGATTTCTTTACTCACAGAACTTTGTCTCTTGTGTTACTTCAAATGTGTCATTTATTTTGATCTTTGATTAACATTCTTCCTTTTGAGCTTTGTGTCAATGCACTCCTTTAAGCATTATATTTATCTAATCAGAAGGTTATCTCTTCTAAGCTTTAGGTTTATACATGATTTCTTTGCACCTCACGTTATGTCTTCTGCGCAACCTACTATGTTATCTCTCCTGAGCTTTAGGATATCAAAGACATATAATGATAATACCATATTGATATTATTGACATCAATGCCAACAACATAATACCATGTCCAACATTCTCCCCCTTTGGCATTGATGGAAACAAAGTAAAACCTCTTTTTCAATCTTAACTGGATTTTACTGATTATTCTCCCCCTTTGACAACAATGAAAAAAAAGGATGTTTCCTTTTAGGGTGATACTCCCCCTGAGGTGATGCCCACCCTGTCTATGAATATCTCCCCCTGGAATCATGCTGCTACAACCAATCATGGGAAGAAGAATAAATCCCCATGTCTTCTCTGCAAGATGAACAATATGCTATCAATGAAATTTGTTTCCGCTTCAAATACTAATTCTCAACTGGAACAAAGATCAATTGTTCAAGAATAATATGCTCTTCCTATAATGATCCTTGGACATATGTACTAGCCATGTACCATGACATATCTGCCTCAGAAACCTTTCACATAACTCTGCTTATAGAATACATAACTGACATTATTCCCGAGCAGATGAAAACCTGCAAAAAACCATGTCAGATCCTGCATAGAGTTATATCATCAAACCATGATGCTTTCAATGATGCTAGTTATCTATTCATTCATTTGTAATCCAAGAGCCTCTTCATTTTGCTTTGCTTCAATACTCATAGGGGTATCAACAGGAACAATCTTAAGTCTTCCTTAATTTCTCATTCCTTTCTTTTGTTTATATATATATATATATATATATATATATATATATATATATATATATATATATTTGAGGAGTTTTAGTAGATCATCAAAATGGTGTTTGAAAATTTCCAAGATCATCATCGCTTAATTCTTCTAGTTGATCTCATATTGAAGGTCCATCATCATAATCATTGTTTTGTGCACCATAAGCTTCGTTATCCTTGTTTTGAGAATTTTCTTTTTGCATTTTCCATTTGTTGGGTAATGGATAATCTACTTGCATGAAATTATCAAGTTTTGTAATTGTCTCAGATTTTTCTTTAGGGTTTTTCTTGTCTTGAGATTGATCTACTTTATATGCATAACTCTAATTTTCATATACTTTATCAGACACTTCATCCATCATACTCATATTATCAATTTTATCAAATTTAGGTGCAATATCTTCATCATTTTTCTTCCTTTGTACTTTAGATTTTCTTCTCCATATCTTCTTATAATTTTCCTTAATGTTGGAGATACTTGTCTTCATGGAATATTTTTGCAATCTATATTCACTGGCCTTATGACCATAATTGTTGCATTTTTGGCTTTCAATATTGAAGTTTTGCAAAGGAGAAAATGAGTTATAGTTTCTCTTCTTTGTATTGTACTTATTGTTCTTATATCTTTGGACATTTTTGTGATTGTATTATCCATAAACTGTGTAGTTTACTGCCTTATGTCCAAAATTATTGCAAGAGTAACAGTATCCAATAAATAGATATTTATTAGGGGGATTCCTTCTAGTGATTATATTCTTCTTGTCATCTTTTACTTCAGTAGGGAGTGTTGATTTATGTTTATGTGGAACAGTTTCCAATGGTATCATCTTTGCCTTATTATCTTCTCTTCTTAAGGAAATTTTTAGAGCATCTGCGTAACTGATTGGCCTTTTAACTGATCCTTGTGATGTAGAGTTTGATTCTTGGGTGTATCCCAAACCAGTCTTGTTTTTTGGTGACCTCTAACTACTGAGAATTCCATCCAAGATTGTTGAACTATTTTCAAATTTTGATCCCTTCTTTTCTTTTTCAAATTCACCTTTTAGCAACTCAATCTCAACTTCTAGCTTCTCACATACTTTTTCTCTATCATTGAGTTGTTTTTAAATGACTTCTTCAATTATTTTATCTTCTAGGAGTTGGGACTTCAAATCACTGATGATCTGCTCTGATTCTTTGATTGTTCTTGATGCATCTATTTCTCTTGATTGATGTGATTATTCAAATTCTTGAAGTTTTTCCCTAAGTAGCTCATTCTTCTTTTTATACTTTCATAGTTCCTCGAAAGAACAAATCAGTTCTACTTCTAGATCTACTTCACCTTCACTTTAAGAGTTTTATTCATTATCTGTATTATTATTTTGAGTGTTCATTCCCATAAATAGAAGCTTTGAATCTTCATCTTCACTCATGTCTAAAGAGTTTATGTCTTCTTTGGAGAAGATTTTTTTATTTTTCTTATAAAATTCCTTCTTGTATTGGTATTTCTGGTTGTGGGATTCTTCATCAGCATTATCCTCCTGCTTGGAATAGGGACATTTGTTAGCAAAGTGTCTGATTTTGCCACAATTGAAACATTTGAAGGGTAACTTTCCTTTATATTTTCCAAATCCTTTCTGGAGTTTCTTTATAAAGTTGGTCTCTTCTACATCTGATATGTTTGACTGATTTGCATTAGACATATGTTCATATTTCTTCTTTTCTTTAGATGCCTTAAATATTGTTTCTTCTTTTGATGGTTTTTTGTTCTCTGTTCTCATCTCATATGGTGTAAAAATTCCATGAATTTGATCTACTATGAGTTTATCAAGTTCTGGTCTATCTTCAATTGTGAAAATCTTGGCATCATATCTCATAGGTCCTTAATATATTTTGTACAATAGGTTTATCAGTAAGTTCTTCTCATGATTCTCTAATTGAGTTAACTACCTCATCTACCCTATGAAAGTGTTCAGCAATGTTCTCTTCTTATTTCATCTTCAAATTTTCAAACTAAGCTCTATAGGTTTGTAGTTTGGCTTCCTTGACTTTGTTATCTCCTTCATATACAACCTCTAATTTGTCCCAGATTTCCTTAACCGACTTATTGCTTTGACACATATAGAATTTTCCAATCCTCCTAGAATGGCATTAACTTCTCTTGAGTTGTCATTGTAAATCTTCTTCCTGCGGTATCTATGGGTGGAATAGTTGGTGCAGTGTAACCATCTACAACAGATTTCCAAACATCAAAACCAAGAGCCAACTTGTAGCTTTTCATTCTTATTTTCCAGAGAGCATAACCACCTCCGTTAAACAATGGTGCTTTGTTGGAATACATTCCCTCTTGTTGATCCATTTCTTTCAGGATCTACCTTTCAGTTATTAGATTGTGTTGAAGGCATTCACTCTGATAACAATTGTTGGAAATATTGAGAGAAGGGAGGGCAGGGGGGGTGAATTAGTATTACCTTTTTAAAAAATTATAAATTACTTTTTTATGTTATTAATAACCACAATAGATCAACAATGGACTTGTATTTAAAATCAATTATATAAATAATTAACAGGAATTACAAGATTTTATAAAGAATAATCCGAGATAATGAAGGACATCGATTATTTTTAGAGTACCAACTCTTGGAGACACAAATCCCCTTCTTCAGGGCACCAACCCTAGGAAGCACTAACTCCCTTGTTTTAGGGAACCAACCCTAGGAAGCACCAACTCCCTTGTCTTTAGGGCTCCAACCCTAGGAAACATCAACTCTCTTCTTTTCACACTTTACTTAGTAAAGGATATGAATCCTTCCTTGCTCCTCCCTTCCACCCTCACTGCATAAGTATCATCAGTTCTTCTTCTTGGACTCTGATTCCGCTTTTGATCTTCTAATCTGGACTACAGAGACCCTTTCTTCTTCACCGTTCTTTCTTTCTTATATTATCTTCCAACTGATGTGAGTGTTGAAGCATTATGTCCCTTAATAATGAATCATCACACCCTTTCATTTATTAACAAATATGGTATTTTAATAATAAAAAAAATATTATTTTACTATTATCCTTTAAGTTTATTGGGTGACCTGGGTTCTTCTTTCAATCTCTTTTAATTAAGAATCATATTCTTAATTGTCACTGGTTTCTAGGTCAACCCATAGTTATGGTAGCCTATATTTTGACTCATTGCACATCAAATCTGTAATGAGGTGTCCAAGGACCTATGTAGTGCATTTGGGCTTAACTTTGTCCCTGACACAGAGCTCTAACATCCTATATGGGTGTAACAGTTCTCAAGCACCAAATCTAAAGGCGCTAAACCTTTTCTCCTTTGCATGCAACTGGTGGCTAGATCCATGTGCTTATCCATGTATGTGATTTAATCTAGATTGTTGATTTCCAGATTCAAATTCTACAAATAGGTGCTTCCTTCAATCCACTTCCCTTTGTGACAGTGGGCTCAAAACCACGAGCTTATCTAATTCACATGTTACTATGTTAGCGCTTTTCTCCTTTTGTCGTTATTATTCTACATGGGACCATATTCAAATGTATGAGGGCTTATTTACTTCTAGGTCCTTTACACTCCTTATTAACTTCTTTACCTTATCAAGTTACTGGTGTTAGAAACAGGTTCTCTGGTACTTCGTCCTTTGGGACTTTCAACCTTTGTAGTCTTTCAACCCTCTCGAAGTAAATTTTGTCGAAGTGTGTATATTGTATTCACTAGTAGATCAGATGGTCAATATTTAATATTCAGTTGGATGGACGATCTTAGATTATCCATAGGATTCAAACAAAATAGACAATCACGACTTAAACAGGAGTTGACATGAAGGGTTTTCGTTCACTCTGGGAGTCGAGACTTTGGCTATTCGTGGCTCCAGGACTCTGGAGTAGAGAAATTCCTCTAGAGGTTTACCTAATGAATAAGTCATAGAATGGTGATGATCGCTTGTTGTCGGTTAACACCTCCGCTTATGCTATCCTTCAACTATTCTTGATCAGTGGTCTAGAACGCTCCCGAAGTAGATCAACGATTAGCGTTACTTCGTGATTCACACTTACTCTATCCTTCCAATGTACTTGATCATACGGTCAAGAAATATTTTGTAGGATCTTAGATCAACGACCAAATGTTACTTCGTGACTTCGACCTTCGGTGCTTCAGGTATATTTTCTGGTAGGAGAAGTTGGACATCCCGAGAGGATGTAGTCCCAGAGTGACGTGGCTTGCTGACATCACTTTTGGCATGGCACTGGATGAGTGTCTACCACATGTCACCTTGATTTGTGACTTTCGTAGACCTTATGTTCCATATGTATCTTGACACTTTTCATCATCTGATTATGCCACGTGTCATCTATTGTTGACATGGGTCTACTCATGTGTCACCTGTCTTCCTCCTATATCTAACGGTCGTAGGTTCATCTAAAGTTTCCTATTAATCTGACATTTTTCGTTGCTTCGGGAATATGACACTTTTGAGACTTCGATCTAATACTCCTGAATTGTCAAAGTGTCGAATAGATCTATCACCATAGATATTTCATTGTCTTGATTGACAGGTTCTATTAACTCTGGGGCTCCAGAGTTTGGGATTTCTTGGTTTATCTGAGCTTCTTATCGTCGGAGTAGGTCAATGTTGGAGCTGACCACCTTCTTCCTTTTAGCGTGATCTCACAGTTTCAATATTCATTAAAGATCAACGGTTGACGAGATTTCCTTGCTCTTCCTCTGATCTGACAGTCGGCGGGAGTTCGCGACTTCAGATATTTAGCCTTCGGGAAAACTTACATGTTTCAGACTCATTTTTACCGAAGTGGTCAGCGCTGGAGTTGAACGCCTTCTTTCCTTTTGTGTGATATGACAGTTCAACATTTCCATTCCAAATCAATGGTCAATGCTTAACTCTAGATCAAATTTTGATCTAACGGCTGGGAAACCATCTACAGTTCTTTCCTAATCAATGGTAGGTGTTATTTTGTGACTTTGGGATTTCATGGATTCTTCTTTGTCTCCAGTAATCGTCGAAGTCGCGAACTGGAAAAGTGTCAAAGTAATTTATCCGCTACTTGATCCAACGGTCCATAATGTTAATCTAACGATTGAGATTTAATCCTTCCAAACCTCTAACTTCACCTCGATATAACAGTCATGGATTGTCCTGAACTAATAATGAACAGCTCTTGTAACTCGATCCTTTACAAAAGGATTTATTTACTCGCAAAACATTGTCTCCTGTGTTACTTCAAATGTGCCATCTCTTATGAGATTCAATTAACATGCTTCCTTTTGAGCTTTGTGTCAATGTGCTCATTTATGTACTATTTTTATCCAATCAGAAGGCTATCTCTTCTGAGCTTTAGTTTTATACAAGATTCCTCTGCACCTCACATTATATCTTCTGCGCAACCTACTACGTTATCTCTCATGAGCTTTAGGATATCAAATTCATATAATGATAATACCATATTGATATTCTTGACATCAATGCTAAAAACATAATACCATGTCCAACAAGAACTACATTAGTCTTATTGTCCCTTAGACATTCTCACAATACTCACTATAAAGCAACAAACTCAAGGATTTTTTACATATTGCTTCTTCAACAAGCTTAAAAAGGAAACTTTTCCTATAGTGAATGTGAGATTTTTGTGTGGAGGTTTATCATTAGAAGAGATGAAAAACCCATTCTAATTTAATCAAGTAATTGTCTATGTAAACATGTTGACAACCTTATCCCACACTTCAATACAAAGTAATGGATACATACACATTATAAATAGGGAATGGACAATTGCAACAATGCAATGGATACATACACATTACAAATAAGGGTAGAAAATAGAAACTATCTATATTTGCACACATATAAAAAGCACAGAAGTTCAAACAATGAATAAAATCATATAAACTACTTACTCCTAAAACCTTGAGCACAAAGTGCACAAAAAGAATCTCAAAACAAGAAAAAACAAGCTTTCTCCATAAGAAATATTAGTTCATAATGTTTGAAGCTTCTGCATCACAATCTATTAATTCAAATATTTATCTCACTTCACATCTTCCACTCTTGACCTTTTAATTCATGACCTTTTACCCATGGGTATGTTTCCTTATCCAAAAGACCAAATCAAGGTCTTAGGCAAGGTACCCATGTCATTGGTAACTTATTCCATTGGAGATTATACGGCTAAGAAGTGGATGGGAATAGAACTTGTAACCTTTTACTTGTGGACATGTTTCCTTAACCAAAAGATAAACAAGGGTCTATTACCCCCTCATATTGGATGAGGCTTGCACTTTTGATTTTTCATCACAAGGATTGAGCTTGCAATATGACATTTTTGGATCATTTGATGCACTGGGGGTACATGTGTGCTTTGGCTTAGATATATTGTTATTATTGTTAAGGTTTAAGTTATTATTGAGTTTCATTTCATTTCATTAGATATCAATAGCATAGATAGGATCACCGAGAAAACACAATCACAAGAGACATATTATTTATCCTAGGAAACCCTCATGGGGGAGAAAACCTGGCAAAAACTTCCTTAATATAGATCGCCAATACAATGCCAAGAGATAACTAAAACAAATACAGAAAGTCCTCTCCCAAGAATGCGCCTCTCTCTCTTATTTCTTCTCCAACTGCAGCTTTGAACTTGTGCTCTGATGAACAAGTGAGTGTATGTCCAAATGAGGCGCTAGCCTCTTTATTTATACAATCTGGGAGGTGACTTTTCACTAACAGGGCCGATTTCTCAATTTGGGTGGTTATAACCACCTTTAATTAATATGGGGGTCGACTTCTCATTCTGCCTATTACAATTAGGGTTTTACCAATCCGCAAAAGGGGATTTGATTATTTACAATACCCAACATGATCAATCCACAAAAGGGGATTGATCTAATGAATAATATATCAATAATAAATAGAATACTCTTTGCAGTTACATTATTTCAACACTCCCCTTTAACAAGAAGGGTATTCTACAACAGCATCATGTGAGAGAGAGGATAGCATCATCAACAACATCTTGGAACACTGACTAGCGTATCTATAAATCATCGGAATTTTTTCTCATCGGCAACATTGTCATTCATAGTGGAATGAAATCATCATCTGCATCAATATGGATTAGTATAAAACTAATACATCATCATCACAGCACGTGGCTAGTCACATCATCACAGCACGATGCTGGCACATCATCACAGCACGAGGATTTCACACTACACAGAAATTAAGATGGGATCACAACATAGTAGTTAAGATGGCATCACAACATAGAAATTAAGCTGGAATCACAACACAACAATTAAGTTTCCTTAAGCAATTAAGTTGGAATCTCAACACAGCAATTAAGCTGGCAACAACAATTAAGCTGGAATCTCAACGCAGCAATTAAGTTGGCATCAACAATTAAGCTAAAATCTCAACACGTCAATTAAGCTGGAAGCACAGCACTCGGTTAGCATCTTGACAGAGCAATTAAGCTAGAAGCACAGCACTAGGTTGGTATCTCGACACAACAATTAAGCTGGAAGCACAACACTAGGCTAGCATATTAACACAATACTACTCCCCCTATCGAGGGAGGTCCTTCCGGACTATACCAAGCTTATCTCAAAAGTGATGAAACTTTACATGAGATAGAGGCTTGGTCAACACATCGGCAACATGTTCATTCGTGCTAATATTTTGTAGCTTTATGGCTCCTCTCTGCACCATGTCACGGATGTAATGGTATCGGATATCTATGTGTTTCAACTTGTCATGAAATACACGATTCTTTGTAATCTTTGTGCAGCTCTGGTTATCACATAGGATCATGGTTTCTTCCATCTCTAGGTTGAGTAGACCAGTCAATAACTTACGAAGCTATATGGCTTCACAACTGGAAGAACACGTAGCAATGTATTTTGCTTCTGTTGTACTAAGAGAAATGCTTGATTTCTTCCTACTCTGCCATGAGATCATGGTTGATCCCAAACTGAAACAGCATCCTGAAGTGTTCTTCCTATCAGAGACACTTCCAGCGCAATATGAATCAATGTACCCACTCAGTGTGAAATCATGATCTCCATCATAGTTGAGACCACAATCTAATGTACCCTTGAGGTACCTCATCACATTTTTTGCAGCAACTAGGTGGAAAAATTTGGGTTCTACCAGAAACTGACTCAAGGTGTTCATGTCAAAACAAATATCTGGTCTGGTGTTTGTCAGATACATCAGCGATCCAATAATCTGTCTATATAGTGTGGCATCAATCAATTCTGATGAAGTGTCGACCAGAAGCTTCAGCTTCGTTTCCATGGGTGTATTCATGGACTTGCACTCCAACATATCAAATATCTTCAAGATTTCAACTGCATACTTCCCTTGGTTAAGGAAGATTCTCTCTGGGCTCTGCCATACCTCAAGACCTAAGATATAACGCATTAGGCCAAGGTATTTCATCTCAAATTCTGAAGCGAGCTTCTTCTTACATTCAGTGATGAGCTTTTCTTCTCCAGTTAAGAATAAGTTATCCACATATAGCAGCAATATCACTGGCTCATCATTCATAATCTTGAAGTAGAGGTTAGAATCAGCTTTACTTTTGTTAAATCCCAAGCTCATTCCATACCAAGCTCTAGGAGCTTGTTTCAACCCGTACAGAGCCTTCTTCAACTTGCAGACATGAATCTTCTTATCTTCAACTTCAAATCCTTGAGGTTTTTCTATATACACTTCTTCTTCAATGACACCATTTAGGAAAGTTGTATTTACGTCCATCTGGTGTAACTTCCACTTCATCTTAGCTGCAAGGGATATGATGGTTCTGATCGAAGTGTATCTGGCTACATGAGTGAATGTCTCTTCATAGTCAATGCCTTCCTTCTGATAAAATCCACGAGCGACAAACCTCGCTTTATACTTCTCAATACTTCCATCAGCAGCATGTTTTATTTTGAAAATCCATTTGGAAGATACCACATCCTTGCTCTTCGGTCTGGGAACTAATTCCCATACATCATTCTTTATTATGGATTGGTATTATTTTGTCATGGCATCTGCCCATTCTTTCTTCTGAATGGATTCTTCAAAGCAAGTAGGCTCCTTATCTAGGAGATCACACATCAAAGTCATATAACTGGAGAATGGCTTAGGTCTCTTCACCTATCTCGTGGTTCCTTCGGGAACACCATACTTCTCTCCATCTTGAATAATCTCCCTAGCCCAAGAAGGCTTTCTTTTATGGGAGATCATCATCTGAGGAGGTTCTTGAAGTTATACTATGTCATGATCTTCTAGAATTTCCTCATCAGGGGAATCTATGACTTCCCTCACTAGTTATGCAACTCTGGGAACCTTCCTCACTGATTCTACAACTCTGGGAGCTACATGTTCTTCTTCATATACTTCTTCAAGCTGGCATCTTCTGGATTTCTTGAGTGTTGTGTCTTGATCAAAGGTCAGATCCCTGTTGATATCAATATGATGTTGACCTGGTATATAAACCATGAAGGACTTGGAGACCTCATAGTATCCAACAAATATTCCCTTCTTTCCTGAAGGGTCTAGCTTGTTTCTCTTCTCTTTCGAAATATGTACAAATATTTGGCAGCCAAATATTTTGAGATGGCTTACTTCTGGCTTCTTTCCGAAGAACATCTCTTCAGGGGTCTTGAACCCAAGTGTACTATGGGACAATCGGTTTTGTACATATACTATTGTTTTTGTTGCTTCTGCCCATAAGCACATTGGAAGATCTTGATCATGGATCATGGTCTTCATTGCTTCCATTATCGTTGTGTTCTTTCTTTCTGCCACACCGTTTTGTTGAGGATTGTAAGGAGTGGTGAGCTCCCTCTTAATCCCGACATCTTTGCAATAGTTTACAAACTCTTTTGAGATGTATTTTCTTCCATTATCTAACCTGAGTATGTTGATCTTTCTTTCAAAAAGATTCTCTATCAAGGCTTTGAATTCCTTGAATTTACTGAACACTTCATCTTTTGATTTCAACAAGTAAACCTAGGTTTTACGAGAATAATCATCAATAAAAGATACATAGTATACATACCCACTAATGGAGGATGATGGCATTGGGCCACACACATCCGAGTGAATGAGTTCTAGTACTCCTTATGCTTTGTTGTCTCTCTTTGGAAAGGGGTTCTTGATGTTCTTCCCTTGTGCACATCCATCGTACACACCTTCATAGTCAGCCTTGAGTTCTGGTAGACCTATGACTACCTTGCATATGTACGGTAATGCCTTGTAGTTGATGTGTGCTAATATTCTATGCCAAAGTTCACATGGATTCTCAATGGCATGGGTCATGGTTGCTTCTGAGTGACCCTTTAGTTTATACAAGCCACCTTCTTCTTTTCCAATGGTGATTGCTTCTTTCAAGGTTTCTCCTTTAGCCCACATAAGAACTTCTCCATCTATAAAGGCAATTATGAAGCCTTTCTTTTCTAAATCTGATATGGAGAGTAGGTTCCTGGTACATAGAGTATGTCTTTCATCTTCATTGGAGTCCCTGAATTAAGCTTGTAGTTTGATTCTCCCACTCCCTTGATAGGGTATTGATAATCATCTCCAAGTGTAACTTTCTGAGAAAAAAGATTTTCTGAAAGGCAAGAGAGAATATCTCTTTGACTTGTCATGTGCTTGGAAGCACCACTATCAATGAGCCAAGTGTCCTCTCCAGGTGTTACAAATCCTAAGAGGGATGAGATTAAGACATAGTCTTTAATTTGTTCTCTTAACATATTTGTGGGTGGCTCTTTATATTCAACTGCATGGGCATGATGTCTCTTATTTTTCCTCTTGTATTATTCTCGTCTAGTTGGACAATGTCTCACAATATGTCCCATCTTGTCACAATGGTAGCATTGGGCAGATGAGTAATCTCTTTCCTTTCCTTGTCCTTTCTTCTGGAATCTCTTTGGTTGAGATTCTTTATGACTGAATTTGTTTTGGGGGTGAGACTCTTTATGAGTTTCTTTCTGGAAGTAAGACTTATTTCTTCCTCCTTTAGTGTAAGTAGCTAGGGCATGATATTTGTCTCTTGAAAGTAAAGCTTCCTGGTTGGCTACTCTTGTTTCTTCTTGAATACATTCTTCCCAAAGACTATCAAATTTTAGTTTCTTCATTCTAGCACAAATGGTTTGGATGAATGCATCCCATGGTCTTGTGAGACCATTAAGGGTTGTCATTATAAGTTTGTATTTGTCTATAGTATCTTCGATCGCTTCTAGTTGTTCTTTGAATTGAGATATTCTGGAGAAATATTCTTGGATTGCTTCTCCTCTATGTATCCTTGTATTCTTGAGCTAATTTCTTAGATTCATCTTCTGGTTTATGTTCTTTCCTTCGTATAGTCTGGTTAGAGCATCAAACATTTATTTCGGGGTCTTCTTTGATGAAACATGAGGAATCAAGTGATCTTTGATCGAATATGCAATGATTATTTTAGCCCTAATTATGTCCTTGTGGTGTTTTTCTTTATCTGCAGCATCGGCGGGTTCTGGTACTTCTTCTTTGACAAATCTTGCTAGGCCATTCTCTTCAAGAATGAGGCCAATCCTATACTTCCAGGCACGGACGTTTTCCACACCTTCCAGCTTGTCAACAAGCTTAGTGCTTGCAAACATCTTTTACCTGGAACTAGGAAAATGACCAAAAAATGAAAATGCTTAAAATTAAATTCTGAACTTACTAGGAGGTGCACTTAGATGAGGTGAGTAGCCTGGTGTGGTTAGATTTCAGAAAATTCAACTTTTACCCCTCCAAAATTGATCTGTGGATTTCTGGACTGGTGCTTCTGGTTTTCTGGTACTTCTGGTACTCTGGTTTTATGGTACTTCTGGTACTTTGTGAAAACTAGGGTTTCACTTTCCGAGAGATCTGGCCCCTGAAAATTTGCGCTAAGGATGCTAAAGTGATCCTTGAGGAAGGGCACACTTTTCTAGATAGTTTTGGGGCTGAAAGCCCTAATTTGCATGTATGGAAATAGTGACGTTTTTCACTTTCTCTTGTGAAAGATGCTCTCTTCATCTTAGCTTTGAAACCGTGTTAAGGTTTAAGCTATTATTGAGTTTCATTTCATTTCATTAGATATCAATAGCATAGATAGGATCACTGAGAAATACACAATCACAAGAGACACATCATTATCCTGGGAAACCCTCATGGGGGAGAAAACCCAGCGAAAACTTNTTAAGGTTTAAGCTATTATTGAGTTTCATTTCATTTCATTAGATATCAATAGCATAGATAGGATCACTGAGAAATACACAATCACAAGAGACACATCATTATCCTGGGAAACCCTCATGGGGGAGAAAACCCAGCGAAAACTTCCTTAATATAGATAGCCAAAACAATGCCAAGAGATAACTCAAACAAATACAGAAACTCCTCTCCCAAGAATGTGCCTCTCTCTCTCTTCTTTCTTTTCCAATTGCGGCTCTGAACTTGTGCTCTAATGAACAAGTGAGTGTGTGTCCAAATGAGGCGCTAGCCTCTTTATTTATACAATCTGCCAGGTGACTTTTCATTGGCAGGGCCAACTTCTCAATCTGGGTGGTTATAACCACCTTTAATTAATATAGGGGGCGACTTCACATTCTGCCTATTACAATTAGGGTTTTACCAATCCACAAAAGGGGATTTGGTTATTTACAATACCCGACATGATCAATCCGCAAAAGGGGATTGATCTAATGAATAATATATCAATAATAAATAGAATACTCTTTTGCAGTTACATTATTTCAACAATCATTTGGTTGAGTTGATGCTTTATTAGTTGACTAGCAGGTGTTGGATGAGATGTCCTCATGGTGTTTTGATTGATGAGTTGGCATGATCCTAATGGTTGATATTTTGATGATGTAGTTCATTCCCTTTCTTTGGCATTATTGACATGTTTGGAGTTTCATGAAGGGTTTAGGTTAGCATTAATACATTTGTTTAACCCTCAATCCATATTATGGAGTGGAAACCCATTAACTTAAGGTCTCCCTCAGTTCCAAGTGTTAATAATTGCTCATTGGTGTGATGATTAGATTAAAGTGTGCTTTGTCATGGTTTTTTAAGGTTCATAAGATTATGATAATGAGGTGTTGAGCTTCATTGAGGTGGAGCACTCTAGCATTTTAAATTTAATATTACCTATAGCTTGCACCTTTGAATGGTTGACATTACTCTCTTGTGAAGCTCTTGGAATAATTATCCCTTTCCACATGGTTCTAGACATTTTAGTGGTTATTTTGATGTGATTATAGACTCCTAATGTGAGCACCCTAGTTCATATAGGTTTTGTTTACACTTGGATGGGTGCATTATGGTGTAAAACATGAAATTAATCCCTAGATGGAGCACTCACCTTGATGCACACATGTTGAGGCAAGTCACATTATTTGTTTGAGAGGAGGGGCCAGCCCCTTGGTCTTGGAATTCATTGGGTTTATTTGGTCAAATTTAACAAGATGGGGTGGAGAAGGTTTATATTCAAAGGATCTATCCACTTACATGGGTTTTGAGGAGTTTTTAACCACCTTGGAGCATATTTTATTATCATCTGGGGGAGTTGATTTTATCAAACTTAACGAGATGGTTGCACATTGGAGGAAGCACTTTTCTACTTTTGGGAAGTTGTTAAAAGTCCCAAGACATTTGGCCTATCATGCATGTGAAGCGCTTCACCTACTTGGCACTTTCCATGCTTCACTAGGTCACCTTCCTTTTGTGCACATGGTTTAGGAAAATTAACACATGGTTTTGCAAATCAATTGATGGTTTTAGCTCATGGTTTGAAAATTATTTATAAAATTAACCACCTTGTACATTCTTCTAGGATGAGATGGTTATGGCATGTGGAGGATTCATGAAGGTGTACACATGGAACTAACCACCTTGGCACATTTATCTAAGGCACACTCGTACTCAAGAAATATTATATTATTTTCCTTGTTAAAGTGGTTGTTCATGAACATTCTTCAAAGGTTTCTCAAGGATTATTTTAGTATTGGTCGACTCCTTTGCTCACAAGTGGAAGGTTGTTACACATTGAAGAACATGTTATTGGGTTGGTTAAGGAGGAATTCTAGTTTTGAAGGGTTTGTTGCACATTCATTTAGGAAATGTTACTTTTTTATTGGGGTCAAAACCCTAATTCACCCATACTTGGAACCATTGTTCACACGTGGGAGATCATTCTTAAAAGGTGCACATGTAAAGGCATTTATTTATCATTTCATGGAGATGGTCGCATGGTCAACCACTTAGAGGATGCATCCCACATTTTTCTATTCTTGGAGGGTGTTGCTTAACCAACTTCATTATCATATTATTGTTCACTTGTCTCATGGAGTTGGTACATGAGAACATTACTATATGGTGTTGTCTAACTGTTATACAAAATGGATTTTTTTGTCAAAATCTGACGACATAAATCTGCTCGAAATCACTATTTTGTGTTGTTGAAAATCCATTTACGAATGCAGAAATGGATTCAACATGTTGAAAAAACCCTGGGGCACTCAGATTATATAGAAATATCACTCAAATCTGTGGATATAACAATTTCTTGTCGAATTTCAGGTAAATGTCCCTAGAAAAAACTATCAAAGAAGAGTCATTTCGTAGAACGTTTAGACTACAGCTTACTATATTGTTTTCCTTGGAGATAAGGATGTATATGTTATTAATTCTTTTTGGAAAAGAAAGTGGATCTCCACAACTCATTTCTAATAAAATAGTTGTTGATGAAAAAGTTTGAATGTAATATTTTATTATTCCTTGGAAAACTAAAGGATCTAGGAAAAAAATTCATTTTTTGTTGTAAGGGTAGTTGAGCAAGACTCTATATAAAGAGTAGCTCCTCCTATTTGATGTATGGTTGAATTTGGAAAAAAAACCTTGGAGATTAATGTAATATCTATCGAATGAGTTTGGAAGACCAATGAAACATTTGTGAGTGAGAATATCTTTTAAACGTTAATGCTATCCTTCTCGCTGGAATTATCTTGACATATGTTCATGGAATCGTGAATTGGTAACATCCTTGTTTTTTCTATTATCAACGGAGTATTGTTTCTGATTACATGTTTCTCTACTTTGGGATGGATAC
>ML794484.1:47766-68950 GCA_009831015.1 Picea engelmannii
CATTTTTTTCAAAAAAGAATAGCACTGTTATTGGAATCCCTTACTTCTACTTGAAATTAGGCAACATTATGGCTAGCCTAAGGTCTGTATGGGTATTGTTTCATATTTTGATTGCACGCTCTCCTTTGCTCTTAGATACAGCTGTTATATACACAGTTCGTGCTTGAAATAGTAAAAATCCGAAGTTGTGCCAATTACTCTGGCTTTGAATTTACATTATATCCTAACAGAAGAAATAAGAAACCACAGCTGGTTGTGCCACTTACACTAGCTATTGAATTTAGACTGAATGCAACCAACATGCAGATTTAAAGGCATGGATAGTGAGAGATAGCAGTTGTCTTAATGTCCTTACGAAAGGTGTACAGCTTCATGTTTAGCATTATGTTTGTGCCACATAATCCTTGCGCACAAGTTATGATGACAGTACAAAGCATGTATGCCTGTTCACATTGCCATGTTAACGAGGCTGAATTAAGACTGTGTTTTGAAAATAAGAAACAGCCACTAGATTGCTAATAAGATGAAGAATAATATGTAACAGGTTGAGAATCTTTTACGAAGCACAGTACTTAGAAAGCAGCTGAATACTTGTTGAGATGATCAGGCACAATTAGTTTGTGTGCAGAACTCTTCTCCAGGGTTTCAAAGAATAACATTTCCTCCTAATAACTATACGAAGCCAAATGTCTTTGGGGGTTCTTGGAATTACAATGGATTCATTGTCTATACGATTTTCATAAACAAATAAGTTAATAACATAAGGACCTCGTGTCTTTTGCTTATTATATGTTTACTACACTAAGAGTTATAATGTTGAGCATGCAATTGGTCTGTAAGCTTTACATGCATGCTCCTATTGGTTATATTTTTAAAGTTATGAATGACTGATTCTTGAAATCTGAATTTTCTATGTTTTTGTTTCGTGGTTTTTTTAATTATATATATATATATATATATATATACACACACACGTGTGTGTGTGTGTGTGCATGTGCCGTTGCCCTGTATCCAGACCCTAACTTTTCAAAAAATATGGCAGACCTGTGCCTGGATCCAGAACCATTTCCATGAAACTTAGGCACAAAAAGTAATATATATAAATTGGTATCCACTTTACATGGTAGTAACAACAATGACCCAGTAATGTAGTGGCATATCTTGAATCTTCATGCAAGTTAAATTGCCATGTCAAAATGGTGCAGGCCTTTGGACAAGAAATCCAGATCCCTTCCCAAAATATGATGGATATATCAAAAATCCTTTTAAGCCAAGCGCAAAGAATCCTTCACCAGAATAACGTCTGGGCACAGATTACAAAAAAACAGTGGAATGACAAGGAGACTAATGCAAAAGAAGAAAGGAAAGCTAATAATTGGAATTGAAAATGCCAAACGTCTTGTGATGGCAGCAGAAACGGGTCTCTAAATTTTGGAAGAAATATTCTGCATAAGCCAATCCTTGACAATCCTCATTACCTCAAGAAACTAGGCTTTGAAGTCTAGAGTGCATGCACCAGAAAAATCAATACTGTAAAACACCCTTTACCCAAAGAAACCTTGCTTGCAAGAAAAAGTTTTAAGCATGAAAATTGACATGAAAGCAATCATCACAGCAAATATCCGATTCCACTGATCCTGTTTCAAGGGAGGACTCCTAAAAACTTGATTAATAAACTATATGGATATAAGTAAAATCCAACAACAAGCAATGTGGCCATGGATAGGTAAAATGTTGCAACATGAGCCTACATCCCAAATCCTTGTACAAACTAGGCAAACAGAAACAAGATAATCAGATGGGAAAAAGTGTGACAAGATTCATTAGTTCAGTCATCTCTCAACCTGCTGACCCATCAACTCAATGAGAAAGGAAAGGGATGAATGCCAAGAAGCAACATTAAATCCATAAACGAACCAATGTAATGACTGTATGATGCCCAATATCACTCATTGAATCTCCTGTGATCTAATTGTCTTTCCCACCCATGTGAAAAGGAGCGAGTGTATTATGGAAAAAAATGTCATCAGCATTTCCAGTCTAAAATAGTTGGAGAAGAGTTGTAGTAACACTGACGTAAATGAGGTATCTGCTAGGGAATGGAATAGAGTCTCACAAAAGTATGTTCACAATTATCCCAATGGAAATGAAAGAAATTGAAGCGCAGCCTAAAGATCTCTTCCAATCAATAAATGGGTTCCAATGCAATTGACTATGTGGCTGAAAATTTGGCGGGACTATATAAAAGGCAGTTGTGTAAGCTAACTTGGCAAAATTAGAGAGAAAAAGTCAAGCAGTAGAAGAAAAGAGGGCAAGAACAAACCAAGCCCTAGGGTTACCAAAGCTCAATTACCAGGACCCAGGGGTATTCACCCTATAGGGCACATGCAATTGCAAAAATGCTGTGATTATATTAGAAAAGGCCCCAACCACATAAGTAATATTTACTTGGAGCTACAAGACCAACTCCAGTTCAACCATAGTGGACTAAGATTTCCAATAAAAATCCAATTACACAAAACTAACAAAGTTCATGGAAATTTAACAGTATGTGAACTCAATATTGTTTAATTATAATATGTTAAAGAAGCCCCAAACTTCAGAAATAGAAGATGTAAGTCATACAGACTAGAAAACAGATTTTAAATGTTCTAGACAATCTTTCATTTACACATGAAGTGAGGAATGAATCATGAAATTATATATTCACATTGGCAAGCACACCTTAGCTGACAAAGTTGAATTGAGCATAGACCAGACTCTTAAGAACTATCCAACACAACCATATGCTCAATCCAAGTTACAGACATTTGACTTGGGATCAAAACTAAATTATGCTGCTTGCACATAAATATTCAAAAGGTGTGACTCAGCAGAGTATCACAATAAACGGAAATCTAACACAAAAAATAAAACCAAAATAAACTCGAGAGAGTTCTCCATATTGCACTCAATAAATAAGAAATGAAAGCCTTCTTATAAAGGGTTGCATACTAGTCAAGCCAATCCCCTTTATGAATATGGGATAGACCGAGAAACACACTAAAGTGAAATAAAACATAAAAGTGTAATATAACCTAAAGTCAACTAGTGTTGGACAACTCAAGACATTCCTCATGTAGTTTGGACTCTAAATCACTATCATGATTAGAATCCTACCGCAAGATATGTTTTCTACTTATCCTATCTCTTTCCTTCTAGTTCCAAATACGAAGAGAGAAATGCGTATTCAATTACAAAGTGCTCTTCTTCCTTTGCTTTGCTATGATATCTCACTCCTTTCACTGCTCAACTATGGAACAAAAAATCATTACAATAGGAATAGAACCCCTTTTTCTTCTAGTGGTTGAGGGTTTATCACTCCCTAATGTTCATTAAAGTTAGGATTAGGGTTTTTGCATGCCCCAACTCCCAATTAGGGTTAGGGTTTTGGACCCTTTATAATCTTCTTGAAAGTCCACGTGTGACTATTTCCACATGTTTTCATAATGGGAGTTTCGTAGCATGCACTTGGTACTACGGTGGTCAAAGCATGGATCAACTTGTTGGGAGCATACCTTTCTCAAAGGGACTTCAATCGAGATACTCTTTGGACTGTTGGCAAGCTCTCAACGAGGAGAACAACGTGGAAGCCAAGCTTTGACACCTAAAAATGTTATTTAAGCCCTCAAATATGGAATTTTTAGTTTTGGCCCTACCTAGTTGAATTCAAGATCAGGCCTGAAAATGGCCCGTACAAGCCCACTACCATGGTTCTTTACCCCGAAACGTACCAAAATGGATAAAAAATTATATAGTGATCCATTTCATATCATACCTCCCCATTTTGGGAGGCCTTTGGTCCCCCGAAGCTTTTACTAAAGGAGACAAGGAAAAATTTGCTACATTGTCTTCTTAGAGTACCACTTCTTTCTAGTTGACCGCTTCTAGTCAATTTGGTCAACAATCTTCCTTTGTGAAATCACATCTTCTTCTTATTTTTGTTGTCTTTGCTAATTTGTACACACTTGTTGGTTCTATTCCAAGGAGAGAAATATATAATTCATGCTTGATCTAATTAGTCTCTTGGCTTGTTGGGCACTTACCAAAGATAGCTTAGGTTTACCCTTGTGTGCATTTCAATGTTGAAGGACTTATCATCCTTCAGAAAGCATGGTTAACTCTTCTCATGAAGATAGCATCCCTTACATACATGTGGGGGCTTCCCAACACTACACCACATAAATCAACTGGTACAACATCTACTCTATTTTATCAATGAAATCTACCTTAGTGGCAAATTTAAGCGTATAGTATTTGGTAACTTTGAGCTTAACATCCTTATTCATCCATCCTAAAGGGTATGGATGCAGATGATCGTGTACCTCTAATCCAAGCTTACTTACCAAGTCCTCTGCTATGAGGTAGGCTTGAAACCAGTGTCACGAAGAGCATCAACTTTGGTCTTCTAGACTTGGAGCTTGATATCGAAGAGTATCGCCATCTTCTTCTTTTCATTGTTATGGACAATGCTCAAATTTACCTCCCTCTACAATGTGGTACAGAAAATATTTTCGTCCACATCCAAATTGCTCTCTATATCAGTCCTTGCATCCACAACTAGAAGGTTCTTCTTCTTGATTTGCTCCTTATGGTTCCTAGGATGCAACTCATGATGCATCTTCTAGCATTGATCTTCAATGTGGCCATCTCTATTGCAATAGTCACAATGGTTATTTGGATCCTTGCACTTTTAAACAATGGTCACAGTCTTGTCTTTACCCTTCCACTTCTTCCTTCCTCCTTTAGGAGAGCCCAACTAATATGTTATTTCTAAATCACTTGGTTGTCCTTTCTTCATCTCAATGTACTATGCTTGTACACAAGACTCACCAATGGTCTTGGGCCTAAAGAGCATTACTTGCCTCCGTATGTGACTATGGGGTCCACCCAAATACTTCATTAATACATCTATGTAATGAATATAAAATGCATAAATAAAGATTACATAATAATAATAATAATAATAATAATGTTAATTAAATAAACTAAGGGACACAATCTTTCACCTTTGCGACTAGTCAATGCTTATAAAGTATATTGTCACAAAGCTCATTATACAATTCACTTATTCATTATCGATTATATGTATGTTTATATCTTATGTGGATTCTTTTATGTTATCTTTCTTATGTTGGATATTTTCTCGTAAATGAACTATTGTTCATTACACTAGTATCAGAGCCCCTTCCGAGGCACTTCCACTAATTCCAGCCCTTGGCCACACACGACTATCAATGTTTCTCTGGTTCCAAGTCCTTTACCACAAACCATCTTTTTTCCATTTAAAGTTCAAAAATTCATTAGAAGAAAGATTATTCCACTGCAAATTGAAGATTTTGCTACCTTACATTGAAGTTTCGCAAAGAGAAACTGATGCCGACAACAACCATTTGTTGTAACCACCAATCATACTAGAGCAACCTCCAAAATACATTGAATAATCAGGCATGAGCAAGAGATAAAGAAATCAACAATCCAATTGATACGATCCTGCATGAAAAATAAAACAAGAAAATAAAAGAAATGTGTAAATCAATCAATAAATAAAGATGAATTAAGTTGTATGATAATGGCCAGCGTACAATCGTCTCTACAAGGAATTCAACTCATCACCATTGCTTGATTCTTCATCTTGGGTGGTATAGATCACTGGTATTAGTAGTTGCCACCATGGAGGATTGGTCAATTTGCCCATCATCATTCTTGGACAAACAGATTGTGGGAAGGCAAATGTGACAATTTAGACTCTGCCATTGTTACACTAATTTCCATTAAAAATATTCCACTAGAGCCACCCAGCATTAGTAATTTTTAAATTCAATATTTTTCCTTGCCATTGTACCAAAATTCTAGACCTGAATAGTATTTCAAGCAACAAAAATTTTGTAGTTGAAAAGTATTTCGAGCAGGATAAATTATTAAACCCTAGGCTTGAAACGTCCACCTAAATCAGAATTATGTCACCATTGAGATGTGAAGACGAAGGGAATTGTTGTTGAATTTTAATGCTTAGCTCATGTACATGTAGTTTCTTTTCAATTTAGCATGAACTTGAACCATAAACAATGCAGCAATACAATATACAATAGCTGCAGTAACCAAGATCACAAAAAGAATAACCATGCACAAGAACACAAGAAGTTATCCTGGGAAAACCCTTCTCAATCAAGGGAAAAACCCAACAATCCTTTGCTATAGAGTCAAGAGAAGATCACCCTTTCACCACAAACCCTAGTGCACACAAGAGAGTGCTCTATGACCAAGAAAGATAGCGCCTAAGAGAAGTGCGCACTTCAGCCCTACAATTAGGCGTTGAGATAATGAGTGAGTGAGAGTGAGTGATCCACAATGGGGATCAACTCTTATTTATACATGACCTAGCACATCAAATGGATGTGTCTATTGGCACAATAGGGCAAACTTCTATAACTCAATAATATAATTAATCTTTACACAATATTAATTATCTTTACATGGTGGGGCCGACTTGTACCCTTCATAATACAAAATTAGGGTTACAAAATAAATCTTACTCTTAGACAATATAGCAAGGATCTCTCACATCCTCTAGTGCTCAGCCACTAGGGACACGTCCACCTGTGCTCAACCACAGGGACGTCACTCTCAACAGATTAACTCAACTAAGTCCATAGGAGTACCATCTGGAGAGCCATCTCAAGTCGACTCAACTAAGTCCATAGGAGTCCGACAAGAGACCATCTCAAGTCATCTCAACTCAATCCAGAGGAGCATGACAAAAGACCGCACACGTCATCTCAACTCATTCCAGAGGAGTATGACACACCCATCACATGGGCTTTCTCATAGATCGTCGCAACTCAGTCTAGAGGAGAACGACCTGGAGAATGTCTCATGAAGCTGCAATCACCAACACTCCCTCTCAACTAGGGAGTCATTCTCCACCAGGCCAAGTCTCTCACAGAAGTACTCGAACTTCGTCCTGGCAAGTGGTTTGGCGAAGACATCCGCAACCTGCTCGTGTGTAGAAAGGTATTGCACATGTACTGCTTTCCTCTACACCATATCTCTGATGTAATGGTATTTGATCTTGATGTGTTTCGATTTATCATGAAACATAGGATTCTCTGAGAGCTTCACACAACTCTGGTTATCGCAGTTGATAATGGTGGAATCCATCTCATGTCCAAATAAGTCTGCAAGGAGCTTGCAAAGCCACACTGCTTCGCGGACTACCACACATAATGCAATGTTTTGCTTCTGCAGTACTCAAAGCCACAGAAGTTTGTTTCTTGCTGCACCAGGAAACCATGGCAAACCCCAAAGTAAAATAACCCAAGGTGCTCTTCCGGTCCACTGCGCTCCCTGCCCAATCTGCATCGGCATATCCCTACAATCTCATGTCTACACTGGAGGCATATCTTAGGCCATAACCAGTTGTGCCTCGTAAATATCTCAACACATGCTTCGCTGCTATCCAGTGTGTCTGTCTCGGATGACTCATAAACTGACTGAGTACACTCACTGCATAGCATATATCAAGTCTAGTGTTAACCAGATACATCAATGATCCAATCAGTTGTCTGTAAAGATGTGGATCAATCTCGCCTGAATCATAAGCCTTGTTCATTTTCTTCAAATTCATCACCATCGGTGTAGGCATGGACTTGCAGTCTGTCATCTCGAATTTCTTCAATATCTCCACTGTGTATTTTCCTTGACTCGGGAAAATCTCATCAGTCCTCTGCCATACTTCTAATCCTAAGAAGTAGTGCATCATACCAAGGTCCTTCATCTCGAATTCAGAAGCCAATGCACACTTCCATTCAACAATAAGGCTTTCTGAACCGGTGAGGAATAAGTCATCAACATATAGGACCAAAATCAGGCACTCGTCACCAACAATGTTGTAGTATAGGTTGGGATCAGCGACACTCTTGTTGAAGCCCAAACTCATCAAGTATCCATCAATCTTCTCATACCAAGCACGAGGTGCCTGCTTTAGTCCATACAGGGCTTTCTTCAACCTGCATACATGAGACTCCTTCTCATGTGTCACGAATCCATCTGGTTGCTCGATGTAAACTTCTTCCTCAATTTCTCCATTGAGAAATGGTTGTCTTTACATCCATCTGATGTAGTCTCCAACCCATGGATGCAGCAAGGAAAATAATTGGATGGATGGAAGTATATTGGGCAACAAGAGCAAATGTCTCCTCATAATCTATTCCCTCCCTGAGAGAATCCTCTAGCCACAAATCTCGCTTTGTACTTCTCGAAACTTCCATCAGTTGCATGTTTGATCTTATAGATCCACTTGGAAGTCACTACAGACTTCCCTTTCAGTCTCGGAACAATATCCCACACATCATTCTTCATGATGGATTGATACTCTTCGGTACGAAATCAACTGGATCAACTGGATCAGTAAATGTCTCCCTCTGAATTGTTGAAGGGGGAGAAGGTATTGTCTCTTCATTCTTCTCGTTGTCAATCTCCATCTGAGATTCTCTGGATCTTTGAAAGGCTATCTCTTCCACAAAGGTGACATCTCTGCTAACTTCAATTTATCTCTGACCAGGGATGTAGATCCGATATGCCTTCGAAGATTCACTATACCCCACAAATGTACCCTTTCTGCCTGAAGGGTCTAGCTTGGTCCTCTTTTCCTTGTGTACATGAAAGTATACTGGACACCCAAATATCCTGAAGTGTCCAACCTCAGGCTTCACTCCGATGAAAGCTTCTTCGAGTGTCATGTTCTTTAGAATCTTATGAGGACTCCTGGTTTGAATGTACACAGTTGTCATGGATGCCTCTACCAACAAAATCATAGGTAAATTCTGATCATGTATCATTGCTTTGGTTGCCTCGACAATGGATCTGTTCTTCCTCTCTACAACCCCATTATGTTGAGTGTTATAAGGTACGGTGTACTCCCTCTTGATCCCTATCTCAATACAGAAATCACTGAAATCCCTAGAGGTGTACTCTCCTCCATTATCTGATCTTAGCACCTTGATCTTCCTCCCAGTCAGGTTCTCAACCTGAGCTTTAAACTCTTGAAATCTCGTAAGGACTCCATCCTTGATCTTCAAGAAGTAAATCCACATCTTCCAAGAGTGATTATCGATGAAGAGTACATAGTACAAATATCCGCTCAAGGAAGCAACAATCATGGATTCACAAACATCTGTATGTATCAAGTCCAAGATCCCCTTGGATCTACTATCACTGCTCAAAAAGGACCCCTTGACATTCTTGCCAAGAGCACAACCTCTGCAAACACCATCATGCTCAATATGTATCTCTGGAAGACCTGTTACCATCTTCCGCAGAGCGGAAAGGGCTCTATAATGTAAATGAGCAAGTCTCCTATGCCATAGCTCGCTCAAGCTAATAGTATCATGTAACAGAGCGCCTGGACTGGTCGGACAGTCAATCTGTATAAACTGTTTTCTCGAACACCAATCACCCAGGCAGAATCCATGTGTGAGTTCTTGTGCCATGCAAGAACTTTTCCTTAAGAGAAAGTAACCTTGTAGCCTTTATCCTCTAAGGCAGAAATAGAGACAAGGTTCCTTTTCATCCCAGGTACATATAGTACCTCACTTAATTGTAGTGGTATGTCAGAATCTAGTTGGAAAGTAGAAGATCCAACTCATTTCACAGTATATCTGGCATTATCACCAAGTACAACATGTAGACGAGACTCTTTCTCTACAAGATCTGTAAGATGTTCTCTATATCCAGTCATGTGTCTGGAAGCACCACTGTCAATCAACCAAATATCACTATCAGTAGGAACCGTACCTGAGAGTGTTGATATGAAGAAGAATGCTTCATCTTTAATGTCTTCATCTCTCTGATGTGGCTCTGGATCAACATCGGCAGTGGATGCATGTTGTCTTCCTTTCTTCCTGGTAGGATAATTTCTCGCAATGTGTCCATACTCGTCACATCTGAAACATTGAATCCTTGATATGTCTTTTCTTTGTTCATGACTTGGAGTTGCTGAAGATTTCTTGTCTTTGAATGCTTTGTTGAAACTTCTTCTATTTCGTTTGCCTCTCTTTGCATGAGAAGCAAGGGCTTGATTGTCATCATGATGGGAGTCTTGCACTCCTCTGGCTATAAGTCTAGTTTCCTCCTAAGTGCAGTCTATCCATAGACGATCAAACTCAGGTTAATTTGCTCTTCCACTGATACTTTGAAGGAATGGTTCCCAATGTCTTGGAAGAGCATTGAGAGTAATCATGACAAGTTCTCTATTTGTTATGCTTTCTCCAATGGCACCTAGCTGATCTCTAATCTCTAAAATCTTCATGAAGAAGGTAGCAATGGTGTCAGCTTTCGTCATCTTGATATTTTGAAGTTGGTGTTTCAATGTAAGAGCTTTGTTTATGTTGTTACTCTCAAACATATTCTTCAATGCATCATACATTTCATAAGTTGTCTTCAGGGTAGAGATGCGAGGTAGTAGATGATCTCTTACTGAATAGATGATTATCTTCCTTGCTTTGACATCGTCTACCTTCCATTCAACCTTCTCTTCATCAGTTGTTATTGTTGGTAGAGTCTTTTCTATCAATCTCAATAGGTCACTCTCTTCCAGAGTGATGTGCAATCTTGACTTCCAGGAGCTAAAGTTGCTTGATCCATCAAGCCTATCTTCTACCATAGTTTCGTTCCTCATGACTTGCAGATTCTTCACAAACCCTAATGGCTAGGCTAGAAACCCTAGCGGTTTTTTAAGAGGAAGTCTCTAGGAGATTTGTTGGACTTATGACTACCAACAAGAAACACTAGAGAGTCAAAGGAACCTCAGCAAGTTTGCAAGAATACCCGAACAAGCTACAGAAACCCTAAAATCGAAATTCTGCAGAAACCCTAGGGCCAAAAATCAAAACTCCTTCAATGTTTTATCTGAGATTTGCAGGAGGTGTGTTGGACTAGGTCGTACCTGCCTATGCAAAAATTAGGCCCAACGTTTAAGGGGAAAGTGCTAAAACTAGCTTGACAAGGAAAATGGAGGGGRTCGTTTTTGCAGTTGYAGCAAAAAGGTGACGGCCAGCTTGGAATAGCTTGTGCAATGGCTCTTCAGGAACTCTGCTCTGATACCATGTTGAATTTTAATGCTTAGCYCATGCACATGTAGTTTCTTTTCAATTTAGCATGAACTTGAACCATAAACAATGCAGCAATACAATATACAATAGTTGTAGTAACCAAGATCACAAGAAGAATAACCATGCACAAGAACACAAGAAGTTATCCTGGGAAAACCCTTCTCAATCAAGGGAAAAACCCAGCAATCMTTTGCTATAGAGTCAAGAGAAGATCACCCTTTCACCACAAACCCTAGTGCACACAAGAGGGTGCTCTATGACCAAGAAAGATAGCGCCTAAGAGAAGTGTGCACTTCAGCCCTACAAGTAGGCGTTGAGATAATGAGTGAGTGAGAGTGAGTGATCCACAATGGGGATCAACTCTTATTTATACATGACCTAGCACATCAAATGGATGTCTATTGGCAGAATAGGTCAGACTTCTATAACTCAATAATATAATTAATCTTTACACAATATTAATTATCTTTACATCGTGGGGCCGACTTGTACCCTTCACAATACAAAATTAGGGTTACACAATAAATCTTAATCTTAGACAATATAGTAAGGATCTCTCACATCCTCTAGTACTCAGCCACTAGGGACATCCACCTGTGCTCAACCACATGGACATCACTCTCAACAGATCAACTCAACTAAGTCCATAGGAGTACCATCTGGGGAGCCAGCTCAAGTCATCTCAACTAAGTCCATAGGAGTCTGACAGGAGACCATCTCAAGTCATCTCAACTCAGTCCAGAGAAGCATGAAAAGAGACCGCACACGTCACCTCAACTCAATCCAGAGAGGAGTATGTCACACCCATCACATGAGCTTTCTCACAGATCGTCTCAACTCGGTCCAGAGGAGAACGACCTAGAGAATGTCGCATGAAGCTGCAATCATCAACAATTGCATGGGCGGGTCTAGGGTCGTGCATATTTCCACCCTACTTGTAGCCTCAAAAATGTGGGGTTGAATTGCCACAACTATAGCAAGAAATGAAGTTAGCCCGATTCATTAGGCATTATTAACCATTGACATTAATAACATTAGCTATAAGAGTGGTGAAGTTGTAATCAATAGAGCTAAAAAGAAAAAAAAATTATAAAGGGAATATTTTAAATCCTAACCTATTTATTTCCCAAGAGAAAAAAGGATCTCACATATTAAAAGAATATTTTAAGAAATGAAGGTGGATCTCATATGGTAAGCACAAGTACTATATGTTATGTAACACACCCGACCCCTGAGTGGCTTTCCTAGGGATGGGTCCTCAAAATTTCGTTCTCCTTAAGTGATCAAATCCTTCATTCGGGGTCTCTACCACACTCTGCTCGTCCAGAGTTTTCCAACCACGGTCTCCATGCTCAAAATCAAGCCCAGAACCGGTGGATATATCTCTCTGAAGTTCTTTGGTCGTTCATTGGTTGAGGGCCACGTGGCGCCCACGTGGATCCACCTTACACGTGTTATTTCCAAATTCATTCCTCCACAATGGAAGACCATCCACCGTTCAATCCCATGACTGGACTTACTATCTTTCTCCTATATCAGTTGTCGACGAATTCGACGCTTCATGCCTCTTTACTATCTACGCACGAGACCACCCGGAGTTGCGAACTTTTGAAGCCCTGTAAGCTCACCACATGGCTCCAACCTTCGGGCCGTTTGGTCTCTCTATCATACTACATCCCAGATCCTCCGGAGTCCCGAAGTCCCAGTCACTTCACCAACCACATTGGCTAGGCGGACACAAATCAGGAACTGACCTGTAGGAGGGGTCAGGGTGGCACGTGTTACGTTTCAGTGGGCCTATAGGGTACGTCATACACACGAATCTAGGTGACACGTGGCACGTCAAGCTAGGGTCCACGTCACCCTGGACTGATAGACTTCTAACATTCCTCAGATCTCACGGTCGAGATCCGACCACATAGGTTTATAGATCTACGGCTCTTGTTACCTTGAGGATTCGGCGTTCGAGAGTGTTGCGATGCAAACTCCTCTCATCTCTCAAAGTGCCCAATCTCTGAACTAAAAAGGCTAGCACCACGCGTCCCCGGTATATCGACGGTTGGGAAAAGACCCGAAGGATCCCTCGATCTACGGTTCTGGGTCCTTCGCGGCTCCGGCCTTCGGAGTTTTGGATCCCGATTTAGTTGGTAAGATAGGTTCACCTAACCTCCTGGGGAACCGCCTAACGTCGGTCAACCTTACAGGTAACCGTAACTCTCGGTCGCCTTCGATCAATTTATGACTATGAGGGCCGACAATACTCCGAAGTCCCGGACTTCCGGAGCTCCGAAGCCAGAAGGACTTAGCTCCCTTAGGCTTAGCCTAAGATTCCTAGGTGTTGGTCATATGGGTTCTCCCGAACAGATCTCGTCCGTTCGTCTTCCGGACAAAAGGGTCTTCCCTTTCGAGAATTAAATCTCGCTATCCTTCCTGAGCTTCGTCATGAAATTGTTAAGGGTTTGGGCAAGATATCTCGATCGCACAGCAAGGAGTCTGAAGGGGATAGTCTCATTAGACGGACAGGGCCAGATTGATGCAATACTTTCTATCTCGGTCGTCCTTTGAGTTTATGTCCCAAGGCACCTTTAAGGCTAAGTTGGGGCACAAACAATTACTCAGAAGCATAAGTTCACAAGAAGACAAACGCATGCACATAACTTAACCATTTCAATACAGAAACCATTTATAGATATGTAAATACACGCATGCATCCATTATTCCCAATTCAAAGCACAAAGCATGAAAACACTTATCAGAACCAGATAACGTGAAGTGACCGTTGAAAGGGATGCTCGTTTGCACCCAACCATAGGCTCAATCACTCCTAACGGATTTACCACTAGCCACCCCCGAGCTAGACCACGATGCTCTGCAATAGAATCCTTTCTTCCGGCTCAGCGACAGTAGGGACGGAGGTTACTCTCCTCCTCCCGCAGGATCTTGGCAACGGTTTACACAATACCAAGTAGGGAGGACCACCTTAGTGCTTCCTCAGTCACTCAACAACCTCGTTTATCAGCTTGTATCATGCCCCTGCTAGCCATTTCCTACAACCAGAACACGCTCATTTCTTAGTTCTTCCTTGAACCCGAGAGCTTAGTCTCTCGTTTCTGCACTCTTCGTAGGTCTTCCTCTGCCCACCACACCTTCCTTTCTTGCCTTCCTCAGCAAGATTGCGTGTGGCTCGAATTCCCAATCCGTGGTCAAGTCTGAAAGCCTTACAGATGGGTGCTCTACCCCATCCCCTCATTAACTCTTGAGGAGGTCTTGCCACCTACCAGCCTGACTGTAGTTCATTCCTGGGTCAAAGGATTGTTCTGGTCCTGAGCAATTAAATCCAGTAAGGTACTGGTTTGGTGGAGGTTAACGTAACCATTGCTAGTCCCCTTCACCATCTCTTTCATAGCATTCGTGGTCTCCCTTAGTACACCCCCCTTCCAGCAATCATGCAACACTTATACATTTTCTAGTGAATAACAGAATTTACATTCATTGACCTTTTATACAAAGGTCCATCAAATCAAACATTCACACATATTGAGTTTGTCATAGTCTCTTGGCCAATATAGTTATATTTACAAACTAGGGGAAACAGGATGTTACATGTTATCGCACGGATTGTAGTTTGGGCAAAGCCCAACCCAAACAACAATTGTGTGACACAACTGGGAATACCTATCACTGTCACCTCAATAGATACTGCCCTTGTTTTAGTGAAGGACAAATCCAACACAAGGGAGGCTTCCCGGGTGACCCTAGGGGGATTGCAAAGGGAGAAGCAAGGATCTAGAAGAATACCCCTATAGGTCAAGGTCAAGGTTTGGGGCTTGAGGAAAGGGTATTTGGAGTTGGTAAATAGTTGCCAAGGTTGTGTACCTGCAAAATAATGTTAGACCTGCCCCAAATAAGACAATATATGATGATACAACCCTCAAAACCAATGGGGAATCAGCAAGAAACCTCATTGTCCCAAAATTGCAGCAGTATGGAAATATATTTATCAGCGGTAAAGAAACTATGACAGCTGCAAATTAAACCATCAAAGTCAAGCATATGATGTTGGAAAATAAAGCTAGCAAATAGTAGACAATCTTCCAATGTTTGAACTAAGAATGTGATAGCAAGAGAGGGTTGTTAATGAGTATTATCAGCAGAATTTTATAACAGCCTTATGGCTGTAGCAAACATTTGCTACAAAAGCAAGTTCTAACCACTAAAATCAACAAGTAAGCCACCCAAACAATAGCTTATAATCAGTAGAACAATTACCAAAGCTTACAAGTGAATTTCAGCAGTAGAAAAGTAAGTAATGAGTGGGAGAAAGTGAGTTTGCTGCAGCCCTATTGGCTGTAGCTTAATGTTTATTACAGAAGCTCAATCACTTGTCAAATCAAGACGCCCTTAGGGCACAAGATAGCTTTAAGCATCTAAAATTTAGATCCAAGCTTGAACAATTTAAATATCTCAAATTTCATGTTTACCAATGCAACAATAATCAATCTCCAATGCAAAGACTAGTGCCTTATCTATTGGGTTATGGAATCTCTTGTTGAAAGCTAGGGTTTATTGCTCTTCTAGGGGTGTAAGCCTTTTTACTCCCTAGAGAAAACAAACCTTAGCAAGGTCTTGCTACAAGGGTGTAAGCCTTTTTACTCCTTGTAGCAATCCTAAAGCCTTTTCAATAACAATAGAAAGAAATTCATTGATGGAGAGTGTATGCATTTATATTCCTCTAAAGGTTTGACAAAATAACCTTGAAATCAAGAAGAAACACACAAAATTGCAGAAATTCCTTACCTAATCCAAGCGATAGGATGCAAAACCCGTACTTATCAAAGATATTCCACCAAATTGTCAAGAGCAAGCATCCAAGAGAAGTCGCTAGCCTTTATTCCACCAATAGATAAACATTCCATCCATTTTGCACCAAAGACAAGAGATAGCAAATTGCCCAAATAGGACGAAAATTTCAGTCCAAGAGTTATGTAATTCTCAAGTGATGAGATATGAAAATAAAAAAGAGATGGCCTCTATTTATATGAGGCCATCTAAACCAATTTGTCCACATTAAATTGTCAACAACTAATTAAAAGAGGGCCGACCCCTTTTATTTGCTTCTACAACTTGCAAAAATAAAATTTACATAAAGTAAAACCCTCAAAGGGGTGACGTCATGCCCTAGAAGGGTAACGTTGAGCCTCAAGATGCAAATCTTTGGGCCTCCAAAGGCCATGTGTCAAGTTGTCATGTGTTAAGGTGTCATGCCATGCATCTCCTTCCTTCAAACCAAATCACATCACCTCCGAAACCATCAAGCCCACCAAAACCCTAGCCTCCACATGGCGTCAAGGGCTTAGGAGGTGACGTCCTAGGCCTCCAAAGGCCAACATCCAAGTGCAAAGGGCTACGATGCCATCCTCTAGTGTTGTCAAAGTACCTCCAAAGGCAATGTCCTCTATCCTTTGCACACAAAGGTTCTAGGTCCTCTGCCCATCCTGTGGGGTATGGCATCCATCCTTGGGTTTTTCAACCCTTCATGGAGGTCAAAATGGCATAATTCTTCCATGGATAGCTTTCACCGATCAAGGTCCTACAAAGACAAACAAGTACACCCTCCAAGGGTCCACAAGTCACATGTATCATGCCAAGTAAGCCACATTTAATTCACCTAAACATGTGCATCAAATCCCCCCTTTTCAAACTAAACAAATGCTCAAAGACCTTATAAAATTTGCCAAATTTAAGTATGGGAGGGTTGTCATGGCGCCCTACTAAGTAGACCAATCCCCAATTCAAGGAGTCTTTCCCAAGAAAACCCTCTCTAAGTCATGTAATGAGTATGAGGTGGATAGGGGGATGACTTTTGGGCATGGGGTTCTGGACATCAAGGGCTCATATTGTCTCATTTATGGGTGCCTTTGTGGAGGGTGTGTTGCATCACTTGTTCGCAATGAAACTTTCTTCCAAGCCCTTTATCTGCCATTAATTTATTATGGTCCAAAACATCGAGTGTTATGTGCAATGGAAAGTAAGGAGAACCGCAATGCCACTTAGAGTTAGGAACACATTGAGTGCCATGTTCAAGGAAAGTAAAAGACACTGCAAATGCATTCCCCCTACAAGCGGGATATTTATTAATTATGTGTTTCTTTTTTTTAAAACGTCCTTGATTTTTATGGAGAGGCGTTTCATTGCTCTCAGGACCTTAGGGCGAGCATCTAGAGGGATAATTTATGGCTTTTAACTTTTTCCAGCTATAACACCTTTGGGCGTTTAGCCCCTTCTTCCCATGAAATGAGGTACAAGCCCTTCTTGAGGTCAATGAGCCCCCAAAACCCAAAAGATGAGGAAACGGAGGGGAAGAAGTGTGGAAAGTGGTAAGTATGAGAGGGAATGGTACAATGACCCTTCAAGGAGACCCCCTAGTAGCAACCCTTTTCCCGAGGGTGACCCACTTACTAGGAAACCATGTCAACCAACAAGGTGAAATAAGGCAAAAGATATAATTTCCAAGCAAATGTTTTCATAATCAAGAAAGGACTCTTTGCAACATGCTCAAATGCTTCAATTATTAAAGTGACACTTACCACGAGACCGGACTGTTACCTCATGAAGCAAGACCTGTTGTCCTCTGTGGGCCAACCTGGTGTGGTGGGCGTTGCTATGTTGTTGTCAATGAATGGTGATGTGGTGGAGAGGAAGGGCTTTGTCTAGTCATCTGGCTCTCGACACTCCATGTCTTCAACCTACGCGCCTCGAGACATCATCTCCTTAGTTACCCCTAGACTGGGGGGTAACACTATACATTATACTTATAAAATTATACTCACGGGTTTTCTTAGGAAATTCATAAAGTTGAAGATTCTCGTTGGAAAATGTAAGCCTTGGAATAAGTAAGTTGTGAACGATGAAATCCTCAAATAATTTAACCTTCTGGACTAAATGTCCTTTTTGTGCAATGGAGTGGGAGCATTTGTCGATCCTTGAATATAAAATCTCATTTTCTAAAATTGTTAAAAAACATTTACTACAAAGGAATATTCGGTTAACGAGAAAATGCAGAAATTTGAGTCGCAAGTTAAGAGATTAGAGGACGAACTAGAAAAACATCAACATAATGAAAAAGTATCACAACAAAAAACTCAAGATCTCAAGAAGAAATTCACAAGGAATTATCCGAGAAAGATGAAGAAATTTCTTGTTTAAAGAACCATGATCAAAGCTCAATTGCACAAATGAAGAAGTTGAAGAACAAAAAATCACAAGAAAAGTTATTATAATATCTTTCATTGCTGATATAAACTGGTTGACTGCTGCAAATTTACAACAGCAATAGGTTTTACTTGTCATCTAGTGTCTAAAGGTGATTATTATGCTATATAACTTGGTAATTAATGATTCTATGCATTGAAAAGTTTATTGTCTCATACAGGTTGTCCAATTACCTTGTTCAAACCAATTTGTCCCTTCACCATTCCTAGAACCAGCTTGACCATCTAAGTGACCAGGATAGGGGGCTATAGGATTGGCTAATCTTGCTCGTTGATCCCTTGAAGTCACTAGGGAAGCCTCCCTTGTGTTGGACTTCTTTCCTTCACTAAAATAAGGGAAGTTTTTGCTTAGGTGACAGTGGTGGATATTTCCAATTGTTACGCAAGATCGATATCTTGTGGAGGCTTTGCACAAGTACAAATCCTATGATAACATACCCCACTTGGCTTTTTCCCTCTTGTTGGATTGTTGAGCACACAATGATGAAGAAGAATTCTCTTCAACTATCCACAAAAAACTACTTGGATTGTACACTACCCAATGGTGTTTCTTTTGTGTTGTCCCTATGTTTTTTTATAGAGTTATTTGGAGACTTGGTCAAATATGATTGAAAGTATTAACCTTGACTAAATCAACCCATTAAAAGCCTTGTTTAGCTATTAAACTTAGAAGATATTATAATCACTAGCCGACTTCACATTAAATGTCCTTGTTTCACCCTCCAAGGCTATGGTGGTCCAATTACCCATGGGACTTACACTTGTGGGTGGTCTCGTTACAAACAGAAGGACGTTACACATCTACCCCATATTGGGTTGTATATATATATAGGCCAAACTTTCTCATACAAATGTTGTTTTCAAATTCCCTTAGCTTGTTGGAAAGCTCTCAACATGTACAAACCCATAAGGCCATCAGTCACACCTTCATGGATTCTTTTTCTTTGAACCGACAAAAGTAGCCCCCTTTCCAACCCATCCACATACTTAGCCAACTTCATCTTCTTATCCCTGTTGGAACCAAACTTGGCACTTTATCCTTTCGAATCACACCTCCTGATTTTAGAGGCTTTTGGGTCCCACAAAAGCTCAATTACAAAAAAGGTGGAAGCACATAGCTCCCAACAATTTCTCCAAGTCTTCTTCCACGTCTTGTTTGAAGGTAGACTTCTTCTTCTTCTTGCCAATTAGCTTCTTGCCCAAACCTGTCGATGTGAGCAAAGCTTGATTCTTCCTTTTGTGTGCCATGAAGTATGAGGTCCCACAACCTTTGACCAAGTGATATTTGTTTTCTCTTCTGTAAAAGAGTGTATCCCTATGCCATAGATAAGGGCTTCCAAACATCACAACACATGCCTCAAGTGGTGCTACATGACATTCCACCTCGTCAACGAAATAGATGTTAATGGCAAACTTAGGTTTACAAGCCTCATGATTCTCATGGTGGAATTCTTTTGCAACCAGCGCAATGAACATGGTCGTGGATGCTCAAAATGTTTCCAAACCACGTTCGTCAACTAACATTGCAGAAATTAGATTCCATTGATAATCACTATCAAAAAGAGAAGTTACTTTCTTGTTCTTTACCTAAACCTTTACTTGGGAGAGTGCATTCCTTTCTCCCCTTGCCCTTGGCTCTTGCAATGTAACATAGACAAGGTTTTCGTCCACATAAGAGTTGTCTTCTATATCTGTGCCTTTTGTTTTAGAAGCCATCATTGATCCATTTTTTACTTGTACCATTTCAAATGTAATTTTTAATGAAGCTTCCAGCACTTTTCATCTATGTATCCATCTACATCACAATGTTTGCAACGCTTCTTGAAGTCTTTTCCCTTAGATTGTGGTTGCAACTTTCTTGCCTTTGTTTTTAGGTGCCTCTTCTTGGTTCTTTTGTTCCCCCTTTTCTTTCCCATCTCAGTATAGAGAGTTTTCTTACTTGCTTCATTTATGCTTCTAACATTGAGAGAGTGCAACTACCTTTGGATATGATCGTGTAGACCTCCAAGGTACTTCACTATTGTACCAGGTTCTTCTAGAGAGATTCCCAACCTAATGGCTTGCTTCCAAACTCAAGTGTGTAATCTTGTACATGTTGTCCCTACTCTTGTCAGTAATATTGTCATTTCATGAGTTGATCCTCTTCATAGCCTATGGAATAAATTGTGATTTGATCAATTCCTTGAAGTGTTCCCATTTAGTCACCATGGGCTTCTTTCCCAAGTTTAAAGAATCTACATAACTTGAAGATTTCCAGGTCCTATCAAGCTTGCCTACTGGGTCTGTCTTTGACCACAGATAGGCTCTAAGTTTCAACTGTCTGATAAAGTATTTGTTGTTGTTTTATAACAGCCAACAGTCCAAGAACTTCTTGCTGATTTGTTACGGTTATATTTGTAATTTTGGGTGCTCTAGCATGTAGTTTTAGTGACCAGATGTTAGCACATGCATACCAAAATAAATATAACACACCTATAGATCTTTACAGCTGAAAATAAACAGATCTAAGAGACTAACACATGCATTTTTGTACACAGATATTTTTGGTCAACATGACCCTGGATAAAACCCCCCCGGGGAAAACCAGTTTGGAATATATATGTATATATGAGGAAAGCAGAAGATGGAATACAACAAGTACAATATATGATGGAACATGATACAATAGTAGCCCAAACTGGGCTGATATACAAGCCCAAAGTCTCCAAGTGCGCCCCAGGAAGATGCGCCCCACATACAAGCTAGCAAATCCACTGAAATTGC
>ML794484.1:71033-99582 GCA_009831015.1 Picea engelmannii
TCTGTGGCTCAGTATCCCTGATACTCGTCACTAGTGCCAAATATGCTCCCAATCTGACTGGTGGCCTAGTCTCTCTGATATGGCTCTTGGGCTCCCCTACATTTTCCCTGGCCTCCTTCAGGGTCTCCTGAAACCATCTAGGTCTCCTCTTCCCTGAAGCAGTCAACGGAGAAGTAAGGTCTCTCTGCCCAAGAGTGACTGCCTCAGGAATCGTCTCAACACTCTGGGATCCCAAAGTCTGTGCCCCATCTGCTTACAAGGAAACCTCCACAAGCTACTAAAATAGTAGCTACACTATTATCAAAATCACCTTAGAAACAGATCTGCACAAAAACTGAGAAGAAACTGTGTGCAAGGAAGATTGTACGATCTATTATACAAATCCATGCATAACTTTGTACGGATCTATTGTATGGCTCCATACAACTATAAGAATCTATTGTACAGATGGTTGCTTTGGTTCCTCTCCTGTTCTTCAGCTCTACTCAAATAGTTGTTGTCCCCGCCTGAAAAAAACTATCTAAACTCTCTATCTTGACCTGTCTTTATACTTTTAGCTGAAACCCTAATCTCTTCGTGAGATGTACAATTGAGATTAATCCTAGTCTAAGTCATTAATGCATGAAATACACTTTATTAGACTCAACAACTAAATATAAAACTTTTCAATTTTTCCTAAAGTGAATTACAAAATAGAGTTACTTTTCGAAATATCTCAAACTACTTCTAGTACATTCACACTGAACCTGTGCAAAAGTTCTTGTCCGAGCTATATTTATCAACACTCCCTCTTGGCGAAGAAGGAAGTCTGCACCAATCCAAGTTTGTCACTGAATGCTTCAAACTTCCCTTTTGCTAAGGGCTTGGTTAGAATGTCAACTACATGTTGGTCTATGGGAATATACTGGAGCTTCACTGCTCCCTTCTGAATCTTGCCTCGTATAAAGTGATATTTGATCTCTATGTGCTTGGACTTGTCATGAAACGTTAGATTATGTGAGAGTTTGATACAACTCTGACTATCACAGTAAATGACCGTGGGATCCAACTCTTGATCAAACAATTATGCAAATAACTTGCGAAGCCAAATGGCCTCATAACTAGCAGTACTGGTTGCCATGTATTCTACCTCTGTTGAGCTAAGTGCCACAGAAGTCTACTTCCTGATGAACCATGATATCATCGTTGATCCCAAGCTAAAGCAGCACCGTAAGGTGCTCCTCTTGTCCGTTGCACTGCATGTCCAATCTAAGTCTATATACCCTTGCAACTTCACTTCACCATCTCCAAGATATCTCAAACCATACTCCATTGTGCCCCTCAAGTACCTGAACACATGTTTTGTTGCTAACCAATGTTCCTGCCTCGGCTCCACCATGAACTAACTCAAGGTGTTCACTGCAAAACATATATCTAGATTTTAGTCTAGTGTTGACCAAATACATCAAAGAACCTATCAGTTGCCTATACAACGTAGGGTCCACCAACTCTAAATCTAAAACTAGCACCCTCTTCATATTAGTGATCATGGGTGTGGCCATAAGTTTTCATTCCTCCATCCGAAACCTCTTTAGGATCTCAACTTGCATACTTACCCTGCCCAAAGAATATCTCCCCTAGTCTCTGCCAAACCTCCAAACCCAAGAAGTAATGCATCGTGCCAAGTCCTTCATCTCAAACTCAGCAACCATATTTTCTTTACACCCTGCAATGAGTTTCTATGAACCTGTAAGAAACAACTCATCTATACACAACACCAAAATAAGCAAATCAATCCCAACAAATATATAATATAACTTAGGATCTGCTTCACTTTTAGTGCAACCCATACTATGCAAATAACCATCTATCCTGGAATACCATGCTCTCGGTGCCTGCTTGAGTCCATACAAGGCTTTCTTAAGCCTGCAAACATTGGACTCCTTCCCATTTACCTCACCACCTTGAGGCTACTCTATGTACACCTTCTTCCTCAATGATCCCATTAAGGAAAGTTGTCTTCACATCCATCTGATGTATCCTACATCCCATAAATGAAACTAAGGACATGACTTCTCTAATGAAGGTGTACTTGGCGACTAAAGCAAATGTCTCCTAATAGTCCATTCCCTCTTTCTAGGAGAACCCTCTCACCACGAACCTCACCTTGGACTTCTTAATGCTTCCATCTATTGTATGCTTGATCTTATAGAGCCACCTAGAACTCACTACCAACTTCCCCTCCAGTCTTGGCCCTATGTCTCAAACATCACTCTTCATGATGGAGGTGTACTCCTCCACCATGGCATCCCACCATACCTACTGGTTTTTTGCCTCCTAAAAGTTGAAAGGCTTGGAATCTATGATGTTGCTCATCAATGCCATGTAGTTTGGAAACTTCTTTGAAGGTCTTCTCTCTCTAAATGTGCTCTTAGGTGTCTCAACATACTCCTAAGCATCCCTCAATGTCTGAGTGAACCACCGAGGTCCCCTGACAAAACTGGAAGGAGCTAATGTCTCCTCCTTTTCACCTAAAGGTTGTTGTCTTACACTGGAAGTCACTTGTGACCCTAATCAACCTTCGAAGCTTCTTGCTCTTCCTCCTTTGTCACTGGAATAGGCTCATGGGACTTCCTTGATGCAAAGTCTTCCTCAAACTTTACATCCTTGCTCACTATTGTCTTCCTCTCCTTTGGAATATAGACCCTATAGGCCTTTGAAGTCTCACTGTAATCTACAAATAATCCCTTCCTACTAGAGGGCTCCAACTTGGTCCTCTTCTCCACTAGTACATGGATATAAACTAGAAATCCAAAGACGTGGAAATGACTCACCTTTGGCTTCACACCAGTGAATGCTTCCTCTGGTGTCTTGTACTCTGAGATCCTCTGAGAATACATGTTCTGGATGTAGACTTTTTTGTTGCATGCCTTTGCCCAAAGAAACATCGACAAGTCCTGGTCATGAATCATGGCGTTAGCAGACACTATGATGGATCGATTCTTTCACTTTATAACCCCATTTTGTTATGGTTTGTACAAAACAGTTAACTCCCCCTTGATCCCTACCTCCTTGCAAAAAGCCTCAAACTCCTTGGAGGCATACTCACCCCCATTGTCTAATCTCAAGACTTTGATCTTCTTCCTTATTTAGTTCTCAACTAATGCTTTGAACCCCTAAAACCTGCTAAAGATCTCATCCTTGGGCTTTAGGAAGTAGATCCAAGTCTTGCGAGAGAAGTCATCAATAAGGAAACATAATACATGCTTCCTAAAATTGATGCTATTGACATTGGTCCACAAACATCTGAATGCACTAGGTCTAGAATCTCCTTATACCTACGCTCGCTACTTGGGAAGGTAGCCTTGGCATGCTTGCCAAGTGTGCACCCTCTACATACTCCCAGCTACTCGATATTAAACTCTGCAAGACCTATGACTATCTCCCTCGAAATAGGCAACTCCTTGTGATGCAGGTGCCCCATCATCCTCTTCTGCCACAACTCACACAAACTATCACTGTTATGAACTAGGGCTCAAACAATTTCACCATGCAACCTATAAAGATTACCTTCTCTAACCCTTATTACCTAAGCCATATCTAGGCTATATTCCTTCAGCCTAATGAGGACTGGTTGGTTCTTGAACTCCACAGCATAGCTCTTATCATCCATAACCGAAATAGAAAGCAAATTATTCCTAACACTTGGAATAAACAAAACATCATCCAAGTCTAAAGGGTTACCAGACTGGAGCTAGAAGGGAATGGTACCAATTCCTACTACTAGGTACTTGGCATCATCAAAACCTAAACCCCTGAGTTTTACTCTGTTAAGCTAGAAAACAATTGCCAGGATGAGATGCCCCACTATCCACATACCACGCATTCCTTGGAACTGTGCCGGTAGAAGGGCAAGATACCATTGAGAAATCTTTCTCAAACTTGGAAACAAACTCGTTCATTTGAGTTTTTGCAAAGGTTGCTACGTGCTTCTGTTACTGCTTACTTTTGCCCTTCTTCTTATATGAACACTGTGATGCATAATGCTCGTGCTTTTATGACAAATAAAGCACTTGATTTTACTTAAATCCTTCTTCCCTAACTGCGACGTTGACTCCTCATTCTTTCCCTTACCCTTACTAGGTCCTTTACCTTTGCCCTTATTTGTCTATCCAAATAGGGCTAGCTTCTCGTCGCCACCCTTCTTGTTGGCTTTTGACTCCATCAGAGTCTTCTCCCGGATACAGCCATCCCACAGCCTTTCAAAGTTAGGAAGATTTTCACGAGCACAAATACCTTTGACAAATAGTTCCCATGAAGTTGGGAATCCATTTAGTGCCATGTTCACTAGCTCTACATTTGCAAACTTCTCACTGTAAACTTCCTTAAATGTTTATGTTCTCACTCTAATAGAGGCTAACCAAGGCATCGAACATTTCCTTTGTTGTCTTCTTCTCAAATAGGTTTGGAATCAAGTGATCCTTAACTACATGCATAATCATCCGCTTGGCCTTCACTTCCTTCTTCTTCTAAGCTGCCAACTGCTATGGATCTGTAGACGAAGGCATAACATCCTTGAAAATATCCCAGAGATCATTATCTTCCAATAAGAGTGTAACCCTAACTTTCCAAGACAAAAAATTTGACGCACCATCCAATCTATCCTCGAATCCGATGCTAGTTGATCCCATCTCTAAGATCTCAGAAACAAACTCCCAAATATGAAAATTATTCCTTAAAAAAATATTGAAACCCTCTAACTGTTGGTCCTTATTTCTGGTAGTTGATTTAATACTGCAAACCCTTGAGAATCTCAATCAAAGAGAAGCTCTAATTCCATGTCAAAATTTCCAACCCTAGGTGATTGTTGTCCTTATGATCTCAATTAAATAGATAAATTGTTGAATTTAATTTAACACGGAAATTAATTTCAGATCATATCATCAATCACACAATAGCTAAAAACATAAATAGCGGAAGCATAAAATAGTTTCACACATACACAGGTAATTTCTCCTTCAAAATCATCTTTTCATTCCTTATTCAAAGCTTCTAAGGAAACCTCCACAAGCTACTAAAACAACAGCTAAAAATCACCTCAAAAACAAATATGCACAAAAACTGAGAAGAAACAGCCTATTGTATATGGATCCATACAACTGTATGGTTCTATTGTAAGGCTCTGTATGGTTGTACGGATCGTTGCTCTAGCTCCTCTCCTGTCTTCAACTCTGCTCAACTAGTTGTTGTCCCTGTCCAAAAATAATTGTGTTTGGACTCTCTATCTTGACATGTCTTTATAGTTTTAGTTGAAACCCTAATCTACCAAAACCCTAATCTCTAGGTGAGATGTACGATTGAGATTAATCCTATTCTAAGTTATTAATGCATGAAATACACTTTACTAAACTCCACAGCTAAATATTGTTGATGTTTCTGTAGCATCGGGGAGGTATTCTCACATTGACCTTAGTGTCGGGATGTGGGAATCTTTGGTGGCACTCACATTGCATTTTTAATTTATGAAAACCCCTTTTATATAGAGTTGGGGCTTGGAATTGTTATTATTGGGGCTTCACACCCACTTGGAGGAATAAACAATTCTAATTTAATGTTGAGTTTAGTAGGGGCTTCTAAACTCACTTTTAGAGTCCTATAAAAGGAGAAGCAGTGCGAGGAGGCACCACACATCCTATTTTGTCATCATGTGTTTGGCATGAGTGAGTGAGCACTCTTGCCAAAGGGGATTGAAGAGGAAAATTTCAGCAAGGAGGATCTTCACTTTGGCAAATCTGGTCTAGGGTTTCTGGTCTTTCTTTCTCAGTTTTTGAGCCAAGGAGGAGGAGTCGCACATGTGAGAGAGAGGAGAGGCCACACGTGTGGGATCTATACAAATTCATACAGTACATTAATTGCAAGTCGTACCACACGTGTGAACCGTACAACAGTCGCAGGTCAACCGTACAGTCGTAGGTCAACGCAGGGACAGTCGCATGTGTGAGTCGTACAGCAGCAGGCCAGACGTGCGGACTGCAGATCTGATGCAGGGAGTTGTACAAGGTGATGTGAGTCGTGCGACTGTGGCATCAAGTTGGGTTTCAAGAAGATTTGTAAGTTGGAAGATTTTTCCGAAATTTTGTTGAGTTTGTAATCTTGCTGAGAGGATTGTTTTTGTCCTCGGGATCCACAATCAAAAAAATATGTCTGAGTAATTTTGTGTCTCATGTGCATGGATGATTTCTCTCTGAACTTTGTGCTTCCGCTATAATTTTCTGTCGTAATTTCAATGTAAAATTATTCAGTGATAACAACCCTAGTTTACTATTTGAGGTCACTTTGAAGTAATTTTCAGATCTGAAATTGAATGCATTGAAAGCTCAAAAATTGACATGGTATTAAAGTATATGCTCTAGAGAGAGAAGGTCATCTTCTTGAGACACAAGTTGTTGCAGATTTGTGTTCTTGTTCAAGACTGGACACAATGGTGGGCACTCTTAGAGTTGAGGACAGGTTGGAGGGGGCCAAAAATTTCCGGGCCTGGAAGGCTAGGATTCTTTTGCTCTTGGAAGAGAATGATCTCAAAGATTACATTGAGATGGCAATTCCATATCCTAATGATGCACAAGAATTGGCAGCTCATAAGAAGAAGGAAGTGAAGGCCAAGCGGGTGTTGTTGGATTCTGTGAAGGATCACTTGATTCCTCATATTTCCGAGAAGAAGACAACCAAGGAGATGTATGATGCTTTGGTAGGCTTGTACCAAAGCAAGAATACAAACTGAAAGTTGATTTTCAGGCATAAGCTCCGATCAGTCAAGATGCCCAAATCAAATACAGTTGCTAGCTACCTCATGAGGATCAGTCAGATTCGTGATCAGCTTATAGCCATTGGTGAGGCAATTGATGACACAGAGTTGGTGAATGTGGTATTGAATGGTTTTCTTGAGTCTTGGGAACCATTTGTGCAGGGGATTTGTGCACAAGAGAAGATGCCACCATTTGACAAACTATGGATCAATTGCATCCAGGACGAGGCTTGGATAGAATCCAAGAACAAGCATAGAGGTAGTGATGATGAGAACCAAGCCCTAGTTTCTTATGCTAGGAAGGGCAAAGGAAAAGGTTCCACAGGGGGAGAGGCATCTCTAGAGCAGTGGAAGAAAAAGGACCTTAGCAAGGTCAAGTGCTTTGCTTGTCACAAGCAAGGCCACTATGCTTCACAATGTCCATAGCGGAAGAAAGGGAAAGGGAAGCAACAAGAATCATCAGTGGAGGTGGATGAGGTTGCAGACATGCTTCAGAGGGAGTTCTTATTGGTCTCTGCCCTTTCTGGTACAGTTTTCGATAGTAGGACTTGGTTGGTGGATAGTGGAGCTTCTCGTCATATGACAGGATCACGGGAGTCACTCACCAGTTTGTCAAAGGAGGACTCGGAATTGCAGGTGGAGCTTGGTGATAATGCCAAGTATGCAATCAAGGGAGTTGGGGCAGCTTCGTTCTAGCTGGAGTCCGAGAAGCCTATTAGGATGAGTGATGTGTTGTTTGTGTCGAGGTTGAAGAAGAACCTACTTTCTATCTTTGTTATGGAGGACAGAGGGTATGCAATGGCATTCTCAGGTGGACAGGTTCTTGCATGGTCGAGAGGATCGAGCATTGTCTCACAAGGGTCATTGGTGTTCCTAATGGTAGTCTTTACAGGTTGACAAGACAACTAGCCCATGCCTTAGCACATGACAGTGATAGTTTGTGCGAGCTTTGGCATGGGAGATTGGGACACTTGCATTATAGGGCTTTGCCAGTGTTAAGGAGGATGGTTACAGATCTTCCAGAGCTTGGAGCAGAGCACCAGGGTGTATGTAGGGGTTGTGCACTTGGCAAGAATGCCAAGGCTGCTTTTTTGAGCAGTGATAATAGGTCCAAGGGGATCTTGTATCTAGTACATTCAGATGTGTGTGGACCGATGTCAGTTCCAACTTTGAGTGGTTACTTGTACTCTGTAACCTTCATTGATGATTATTCCAAGAGGACATGGATCTTCTTCATGAAGACCAAGATTGAGGTCTTCGATCGATTCAAGGAGTTCAAGGATCAAGTGGTGAATCAGATAGGGAAGAAGATCAAGGTCTTGAGGTCAGATAATGGGGGTGAGTATACCTCCAACGACTTCAGAGATTTCTACAAGAAAGCAAGGATCAAGAGGGAGATGACAGTGCCTTTTAACCCACAGCAGAATGGGGTTGCGGAGAGGAAGAATCGAACCATAGTTGAGGTTGCCAAGGTGATGTTGCATGACCAGGATCTACCTATAGCAGAATGGGGTTGCGGAGAGGAAGAATCGAACCATAGTTGAGGCTGCCAAGGTGATGTTGCATGACCAGGATCTACCAATGTTGCTTTGGGCAGAGCCATGTAACACGACAGTCTATGTTCAGAACAATAGTCATCATAGGATCTTGGAGGACAAGACTCATGAGGAGGCATTCACAAGAGTGAGACCAAAGATAGGGCATTTAAGGATCTTTGGTTGTCCAATTTACATCCATGTTCCTAAGAAGAAGAAGACGAAGTTAGAACCTTCAGGGAGGATTGTGGGATACAGCGAGACTTCGAAGGCCTACCAAATCTACATTCCAAGACAGTGGCAAATTGAGATTAGTCAAGATGTCAAGTTTGAGGAGTTGGCCTTCAGGAGGTCCCGAGAGACCACAGTAGAGATAGATGGTGAGAAGTAGGAGGCTCTGAAGGTTGAGAAGAGTACAAGACCATCTAGTACAGGGGTTCAGCCTTCAGACCATGAGGAGTCGTTAGTGGATCCAGTGGACCCTCTTAGTGACAAGGACACAAGGCCCAGATGGCTTTAGAATACTTTGAGAGATGCGGAGAAGCATGCGACAACCAGGGGCACTTTCAGGGAGAGCAAGCCTCCACAGAGGTTTTTGAACTATGTGGTGCTTATGAGTAGCATCCTTGATTCCGAGCCTTCCAGTTTTGAGGAGGCAATAGGCCAGCAAGTTTGGAAGGATGCCATGATGGAGGACTATCAGTCCATCATGAAGAATGATGTGTGGGACATAGTTCCGAGACCAAAAGGGAAGTCTGTGGTTACTTCCAAGTGGATTTATAAGATCAAGCATGTTGTAAATGGTAGCATCGAGAAGTACAAGGCGAGGTTCGTGGCAAGAGGGTTCCCCCAGAAAGAGGGAGTGGACTATGAGGAGACTTTTTCTCTAGTTGCCAGGTATACTTCTATCAGGGTTGTTATTTCTCTTACTTCGATTATGGGGTGGAGGATACATCAGATGCATGTGAAAACAACATTCCTTAATGGTGTGATTGAGGAGGAGGTGTACATAAAGCAACCTCGGGGCTTTGAGGTACATGGGAGGGAGTCCCATGTCTGCAAGTTGAAGAAAGCTTTGTACATACTCAAGCAGGCACCAGGGCATGGTACTCGAGGATCGATGGGTATTTGCAGAGCATGGGCTTCACCAAGAATGAAGTGGATCCCAACCTATATCTCATACAAGTTGGTGAGAATCCTCTTATATTGGTGTTGTATGTTGATGATTTGTTCCTCACGGGAGCAGAGAGGCTCATTGCCAATTGCAAGAGGGATTTGGCTTCGAAGTTCGAGATGAAGGATATAGGATTGATGCATTACTTCTTGGGATTGGAGGTGTGGCAACAGTCGGGCAAGATCTTCCTCAAATAGGGGAAGTATGTAGTTGAGATACTGAGGAGGTTCGTGATGATGGACTGTAAGTCCATGACTACACCTATGATCACCAATCTGAAGAAGTTGGGGGCTTCGGATTCAGATTTGGTGGATCCCACTATGTACATGCAGTTGATTGGTTCGTTGATGTATCTGGTCAACACCATGCCAGATATTTGTTTTGCTATCAACACCTTGAGCCAGTTCATGGTTGAGTCGAGGCAGGTGCATTAGGTAGCAGTGAAGCATGTGCTCAGGGTACCTTCGGGGTACAGTTGGATTTGGTCTGAGATATGTCGGGGGTGATGGAGTGAGGTTGCATGGATATTCATACTCAGATTGGGCAAGTAGTGCAGTTGACAGGAAGATCACTTCTAGTGGTTGTTTCAGCCTGGGATCAGTAGTGGTTTCTTGGTTCAACAGGAAACAGACTTTCGTGGCACTCAGTTCAGTAGAGGCAGAGTATATGGCAGCCAATTTGGCGAGTTGTGAGGCTATTTGGATTTGCAAGCTTCTTGCAGGGTTATTTGGTCATTTGTTGTACAGTGATTTACTACGACAATAAAAGTTGTATCAAACTCTTGGAGAATCCAGTGTTTCATGACAGGTCAAAACACATTGAGATCAGATACCATTTCATTAGAGACAGGGTGCAGAAGGGAGTTGTGAAGCTCCAATACATTTCTATAGATGAGTAGATTGCAGATATTCTCACCGAGCCCCTAGTGAAGGGGAAGTTTGTCTATTTCAGAGACAAGCTAGGAGTGGTGGAGAATACTTCCATCGCTAAGAGGGAGTGTTGATGTTTTTGTAGCATCGGGGAGGTATTCTCACATTGGCCTTGGTGTCGGGCATGTGGGAATCTTTGTTGGCACTCACACTGCATTTTTAATTTGTGAAAAACCCTTTTATATAGAGCTAGGGCTTGGAATTGTTATTGTTGGGTCTTTGCATCCACTTGGAGGAATAAACAATTCTAATTTAATGTTGAGTTTAGTAGGAGCTTCTAAACTCACTTTTAGACTCCTATAAAAAGAGAGGCAGTGCAAGGAGGCACCACACATCCTATTTTGTCATCATGTCTTTGGCATGAGTGAGTGAGAACTCTTGCCAAAGGGGATTGAGGAGGAAAACTTCAGCAAGGAGGATCTTCACTTTGGCAAATCTGGTCTAGGGTTTCTGGTCTTTCTTTCTCAGTTTTTCAGCCAAAGAGGAGGAGCTGCATGTGTGAGAGAGAGGAGGAGAGGTCGCACGTGTGGGATCCGTACAGATCCGTACGATGCATTAATTGCAGGTCATACCACATGTGCAAACCTGCAAACGCAAGGACAGCTGCACATGCAAGCCATATAACAGCAGGCCACACATGCGGACTGCAGGTCTAACGCAGGCAGTCGTACAGGGTGACATCAGCTACGGTTTCAGGCAGAATTGTAAGTTGGAATATTTTTCCGGAATTTTGCTGAGAGGATTGTTTTGTCCTCGGGATCCTCAATCTGAAAATTATTTCTGAGTAATTTTTGTGTCTCATGTGCATGGATGATTTCTCTCTGATCTTTGTGCTTCTGCTATAATTTTCTGTCATAATTTCAGTGTAAAATTATTCAGTGATAACAGCCCTAGTTTACTGTTTGAGGTCACTTGGAAGTAATTTTCAGATCAGAAATTGAATGCATTGAATGCTCAAAAATTGACAAATACAAGACTTTTCACTTTTTCCTAAAGTGAATTACAAAACTGAGTTACTTTTTGAAATATCTCGAACTACTTCCAGCATGTTCAAATTGAACCTGGGCAAAAGTTCCTGTCCAAGCTATATTTCTCAACAAGGATGTTATATGGGAAGGAACGGAAATATTGCAATGTCCAGCACTACATTTGCTTTGGGGAAAAACAATTCAAAAGTGTGGCAGGGGGTTGCTACGATGTTTAGAGATGACTGCTTAAGTGATTAGCTATTGGTACTTTGTGTAGGTCATTTGAATTTTTTGGGGTTCATTTATAATTTTTTTTAGTTAACACAATTCGCTTTAAAGATAAAGTTTATGTCAGTTATGGGGTTCATTTATAAAAAAATTTAGTTAACACAATTCACGTTAAAGATAAAGTTTATATCAGTTAGTTGTACTTTTCTGTTAGTTAACAGAGTTTTATGTAAAATCTAGTTATTCCACACACAAAAGGCAAAGAAGCCCTAATGGGATCGCTAGCTATAAAATGGTTTTTGGGCATTAGAGTAGGGGTCTTTTTGTGAAATGTGTTATTTCTGGTAGTCTGGAAGAGACTATTTGGGGCTAAGAGCAGCATCCATACCACCTTGTATTTGGCCTGAGTTGGCATCCATACCTTCTCAGGAAAATTTCTATTCAACATACTTATTTTCTGGGTTATATGATAATCAGCTACAAACTATTTTCTGCTAGAATTTACTTCTGTTCTTCAATCTGTATTCAGTTCTGAGCGTTTTCTCTGAAACTTGTGGCATTGGGCTGTTGTTAATATTGTTCAACTCTCTGTCATTAGACTCTTAAATCAGCTGAGAATTTCACTGCTGTTAGTTCCCTAGTAGTTCCAGATTTTCAATTTGTTTGGGTTTCAGTTTTCAGATCTAGCTCCAGATTTCAGATTCACTTATAAGAGCAGAATTCAGATTTGGCTCATAACACAAGCCTCGCTGTGCTTCCATACCAATTTCCATAACCCTTGGTTAAGTTCTTGTGTTCACTGCTGATTCCCTCCATCACCCTAAATAGAGAGCTAACACTTGCCAAGGTCATTACATATGCTAACAATTTTACTGAATATGTTTGCTAAAGCTCAGCTGATTGCAAACACATAACACTGAAAATATAAATTGGTTATGTTAGGGTTGAGGTACATATATATCAACTTGCCTCTTCGCTGAAATTTAACAATATGATATAATCATGTATGCAAGCACGTCAACTTTCTAAATTTTAATCATTAAGAATACAATTCTTAGAGAAGAATCCTTGGAAGAAACTAACTGTCTGCAAGCAATCCAATCAATCCACAAAAATCCCCACCCCACCATCATCCATAAGATGACTAAATTTGAACAGTTAATCATCCCTTATCATTAGTAACATAAGTAATCACACAGTCCTCTGCTAGCTTAAGTAAACATAATCAAGAATGTCATATTTACAGACTAAAATTATGCCCTTCAAGTAACCTGACAGTTTTTGCTGCATTAGAGTGCCAATCAACTCCTTTGAGTGTTGCAACTTGCAACCCTGGAATACTAATTGCCTCCTTTTTATCTAAGAAGTGAGAAGTCAGATACTGTTAATTCTTTGATGTTTCTATTTCTACAAGGTCAACACCTCCTTGTGATGACTGTAGATTGACCAACACAATTCTCTAGGCATCATTTTCCCAGGTTTTTGAACATTAGATTAATGTCTCCTCTATTAATTGTATGGAAGTGGTGCTTGATCTCTCTTCCGATCCATGTGCCACATATATGATACGTCAACATGTTTTTCCCCTGTTGATCTGCACCCTTAACAATGGATTGTTCTCATTAACTAATTTCCCAGTGCATTCCTATTATGTTCCTGCTCCTTACAAACACTTCTCAACTCCCCTGCTTAAGCACAGATAGGAAATTTCTTTTACACAATGCATATCAATCCAGATCTAGTTGTTTTATACAAGAAAAGCATATCAAATTGCTCATATTCTTGTGTTTCTGTTGTTTCCTTCACAGTCCTAAATCTTAGGCTCTTTAGCCTCTACAATTCGTTCATGTTGTTTCCCATAAGCCTCCTTCCTGGGCCTGACTATGTGGATCTGCCTCCACATTTGGATACTCCTTCCATAGTGTTTGAGCAAAACTATCCCAACAATAAATCTTACCCTATAGTCACAGTTCTGTCCATTGAAGCTATTGGCTCTCTTTCATTCCCTTTTGACAGCCTTGACATAGGGTTCTCATTTCAGTAAACACTTTTTGACCTAGTGGTGTTTATGAATATTTATGTGGAATTGTTTTCCAATTAGCAGAGTTCTTTTTTACTGACTTACTAAAAGATATCATTGCCTTATATAATTTGAAGGTGGTCATAGAAAGCAGGACCAAACTTATATCCAAGTTATGTTTTCCCTGAAGAAAGCAACCAATTTGCAACCTAAACCCACATAATCATGGGAAAGAAGAGGTGAAGAATAAAGGATATATGATATATTAATGAGTCTATCAAGATTAACAATGACATCAAGAACCAGAGACACTGACCTAGAAATGCAAAACATGTAATTTGGGATATTGCTCTCTAAATAGAAAAGCAAGTCAAAGTCAGGAGACAAGTAGGAGATTCAGATTAAGAACTTCTCAAACATATTTGGCTTGATTTGCTACCTCATGTTCCTTCAATTTTTTGTCTAGCTCTTTGAAGTTGTTCTCCGAGTTGTATTGACCTGGATGGTAAAAGCAGCGCTGTAAAAACTGATCCATTTTGTCTTCACAATTTGCCCTGGTCAGCAGAGCAACATGTCACTAACAATTACACTTCAATGAAACAGCAATTTCCTCGATAGTCAAATTTCCTGTAAAATAAATGTCTAGTTCAAACCTTCACAATTGGATTTTACTTCTACACAGGGAGGAAATCACCATAGCTCAGAATTAAACGAGGAATTCTAGAAATTCTGTAGTCATTTTATATATTTACCTCTTATCAATCCTGCAAGTCAGTTTACCACTGATCATATTGCGTAATTCTGCATCGGTCATCTTACTCCGGGCATAACCATATATGGTAAAATGCTGCCACAGCACAAGTACAGGGGATGTGATTAGCAAATGCAAGCAACTATTGAAGGAGAAGGTTACTCTTCCTAATCCAATAGTTCTTGTCCTAACTTTTCTTGTAATCAAAAGCATTATCCTTATTCTTGAAGTGGTGTTGACTAAACTATTGAAATCTCGCAGAAGGTGGATCTATTTACAACAGTGTGCAATATTCGAAGTGTTTTTTTTAAATGTATAAATCAGTCAATGAGATCACGGTTTTGTCATGAAGATGGTGGCATGTCAGGCAACCCACCAAGGTTCAATTCCTCAGAAGACACGAAGAAGCAGTTAGCCCCAGGTGCAAGTCTGGTTGCTTGTGGTGCTTGACCTCTTCGGGCCAGTTGCAATGCCGCACTTGAGTCTAAAGGAAGCACATCCCCACCCAAAAAATCGATAAATGAATTAATTAAAATCATGGCAAGTTCCATACCTCGGGCAGGCAGTCTTCATAATAGAGAGCAAAGAGTGCAGGAAAGATTTTCTTTTTGGCAAGGTCACCTGATGCTCCAACAACCGTGATGCTAACGGTGGACTCTATCCTTTCCCTGGGGGAGGTGGCAGCCCCATCAACACCACCCTCTGCAAGTCTAAAGGGAGGCTCAGATTCCTTCGCTTTCTCTGTCGTTGGGGGGGCTGCAGCAGAAACCACACCTGTACCACATCACAGTCTTTAAATCATTCAAACAACCTATGGCATGGTCGTATGTGTGACATCCTGAAAGAATGAGCAGAGGCCCAAACAGAAGGGGCATTCATTGAAGTTTAAACAATAGCAATTACCATCCTGCTGCGTCAACACAGCTCTGAAGCGCCACCAATTTGACGCGGAATTGGCACAGCATAGCTTATTTACATCCAACGACCTCAAAAATCTGGATGAAAAATACTTGGGCACAACTCTGTTATTGCTATATCTCAATACATGGGCGTGGGAATAGCTGTATAGTGATGTTTGTGGGCATGAAGGATTTGCCCAACATCTCGCTATGGTTGTCTCCATGTGCCCACAACACAAATTCAACTCCTAAGACAGACAAGCACAGAGAAGAAGAGGATCTGGGAAAGAACAAAACGAGCACTTTATATATGGGTGTGTGATAAACAAAAGTATAACGATATCGTAAATATCGCCCTTGAAATCTCGAAGTCCCGTCTTCCATGTGATATTTAACTATCGATAGATGACACGAAAGCCTGCAATATAGGTGTTGGAGTGGGATTCTTGATTTAGTTAGAGTTAAAAGGTTAGCTGGCTGAGGCTTTGGCCTTTGGATCTCTCAAAGGCAAAGTTAGTGGAGTCATGTTTTGCATCAACTAAAATTGGCCTTTCCTCTCATGTAACGAGAATACTTACTTATTTAACTCTGCTCTCTTCCATGAATTTTGTGTGGGTGTCTAATTGTGACGCCATGCCTACTAGGAGATGTTCTCCACTTGGAGGAGTCAAGTGTCCTTTAGCATCTTCATCCTCTTTACTTGATTGAGACTAACTCTACAACCTTTGAGGATCTAAGGAAGTATTTGGCCTTTGTATGTGGAAATATATATATATATATAAAACAATTGGGCATATTTATTTTTATTTATGGCAATCATATTTATTTTTTTAATATATTCTGGGATTTCAATTGCATTCAAATATTATCTATACACACTTCCAGTAAGTATGATTTCAACTACCACCAACCAACCTCCAACTATAATCACAACCATTTTCATATCGGTAACGGGTGTACTCTCATTTTGAATTTTGTGGTGGTGATTCTCCTTTTTGTCTTTTTTACACTCGTGAATATATTCTCCCGTTTTGTAAGCATATGTTTAGGTTTGAAACAACCATAAATAGTGTTAGCCATCAAAACCTTTGAATTAAATTAAGGTGTTCGTTACTTTCCCATGTGAAGGGGAGAATGTGAGGAGTCGGTCTTAAACAATGTTCCATATGATAAACTCACAGTGAGAATATTTATTGCAATGTATTTTATTTACAATGATCTTCGCCTTTCGATTTTATAGTGTTAACTTTACATTATAGTGATCTTTACCTTTAATTTTTATAGTATTAAATTAATGTGATATTGATATGTTATATAGATTTTATCTTTTTATTTTATAATATTAAATTTAATAAAAATGATTTTCACTTTCTATTTTTTATTATTAAATTAATTTAATATTATATATTAAAAAAAATTATTCAATTAATAATGACTACATCATATTTCTAAAAAATATATATACAGATATGTAAATGTGAAGGAAGAAATAGGAGTAGTAGCCTAATTGTACTAATTATCACTTTTGTGACAACCACATGAATATGAATAGTCATAGAACCATCAAGGAGCAAAATACCTCTCGCTTGTCCCGAAAGACAATGCCCCTCACTTGCCCCTAAAGACAACTGGCCTCCAACAAATATCCCAAAGTACAATTGTCAAAACATACAAATATGGGGCAAGGGGCACCGTTGGAAAATAGATCTATGCAGTGGAAACTTATAATGCATGGTTTGTGTTCACTTAGTTTGAACTTGATACATTAATGTGATGATGCTCCAATCTAATCGCTAAACCATAGTATAATGAATAAAACATATTAAACCTATAGATAAATGATCATTTATAAAACCATTATAGTAGGCATGTTTCATAAACAATAGGACGTCGACAAATCACAAATGTTATGAAGATTTATAATGTTTTACGAAATCAATAAAATTTCATATATAAGACTTATGTGGATAGTGTCAATGTTTATACAATCTATCGTACCACAACGATATTTTTAATTTCAACATTTTGAACCTAACTAGTGTGGCCCATCATCAAGAATTATTAGTGAATCGTTATTGATGATGGGCCCACAATAAAATTGACTAATAGACATGGTAGAGGATATTAACTCTGAATCATATATTTGTATATTAAAAGCAATGTTGTATGATTTGATTCAAAGCATTAAATCTAATTTTGTGAGGTCGAAGAGGCATTTGTGAGTTGAACATTTTGTCACTTTAATTTAATTTGATTCAATATTAGCATCCACATGTGACTAAACTCAATTAATGGGACTAGGGAAAGAAGACATACAAAAAGTGAAACGAGGTGCATAAAGCAACAACTTCAAAAGAGGGAAGTGAGTATATTAAGTCTTGGCTTGAGAAGGAGTTATAGAAATATAAGGAGATAACATATGCAAAGATACAAGACTAAACTAGTTAAAAAGCCTCTAAGAAATTATTAAAAGAGTGGTCTCTCTTAACACTTGAGGTTGAGAGTATTTGCAAACACCAATAATACATTGAATGTCTTTGCATATCAATATTTATAACTACAATTATAATTCAATAAATTATTGTTCTCACTAGGCTCTTAAGAGTTGTTAGGGTTTCTGCAATTTGTTGTTCACTTTCTGTAGTTGTCATTGGCCATGGATCTAGACTCTAGAGGGGGTTTCCCTCCCCCTCCAGATGCAGAGGCCTTGGCCTTCTACACCCTCATTCCTGCCCTTGGGAAAGCCACAAAGTCTCAGCCCTCATGCTTTATCAAGAAACTAGATAATATCCCACATGATCCTCTTCATGTCTCCTCCTCTTGGCGTATGGCTCTCGCTTTAGCTAAAAGAGGCTTGATTGATCAATTTACTACGATTTAGCCCTCACCCAAATTTATGGCCATCTACATTCAAAATAACTGGCAGATCCTAATCAAGGGCAAGTTCACCCATCACTTCTATGGTATAGGGTTTTATGTTTTTTTATTTGAAGCTAAGGTGGACATGGATCTAATCTTGAAAAATTATCCATATTTATCTCGTACCAAAGGAATGTACTTGAATAAATAGACTCTTGTTTTCGATCCAAATCTGGATGTCCCTTCTATTATTTTGTTTTAGGTTCGTCTGCATTACTTGCCTCTTCATCGTTGGAACAAAGATTCACTATGGAGTATCGGTAATACTCTGGGGAGATACATAAACAAATCCAAACCCGAGGATGGGATGTTTTCCTGTGCCAAGATTTGCGTTGAGGTTGATCTAGAGAAAGGACTACCATAAGTGATCCTCCTTACCTTAGATAACTAGAAACATGTCCAAAAATTAGATTATGAACAACTACCTTTCAAATGCAAAACCTGTTATGAATATTGACACTTTGTGAAGGACAGCAAGAAAAATCTCCCTCGATCCCAAGTTGTTCCTAATAAGGAATATCAATGGCAAGTGGTTCAAAAAAAATGAATTCAAAGCAACAAACCAACTCAAATGCATCACATTTAGTTCCTTCATATTCATCCCACATGGAACCTATTGGTCCAAAACAACATAACATTTTATTTACCTTTAATCGTATACGAAAGTTACAAAGAATATATGTTTTTATGTGAAAAGATTCTTTTTTTTTTCTTAACACTTCATATCGTTTTAGATAAACCAATTCACCGGAATATTACTTACCCATCGAGAGAAAAAAAAGAAGTTAAGTTAACTATGGTGAGTTTAGACTCTTCGTTTTCAAAAAATTCATACACTTTTATCTCATTTAACAAATAGATATATTGTGTAAATGTATTAAAATAGTATTTTCATAAATTATGGCAAGTTAGAGATTGTGTAAATTTCTTAAACTATTTTTTCTCAATTGTTTAACTTCCACTTGCTAAATCAATGAACAGAAGGATCGAAGGCCAAGATGAGCTAAATCATTTAACTCCCATTTGCTAAGGTGGATGGGAAAAACAACACTCGCAGGATTGGAGGCCAGGATGAGACAAGTGGAGATGGAGTACGAGTTAGAGAAACAACCTCACGTTTTTCCCATTTTTCTCAAGCATTTTCCTCCTACTTTCCAAATCAATAAACAAAAGGCAGTTGGAGACAGAGGACAAGTTAGAGAAACAACCCTCGCATTTTTCCCAAGCGTTTTCCTTCCAAATCCACTTTCTAAATCGATGAGGCCAACAGGTAGCTGGGAAAAACAACYAAAGAAAAAGGGTTTTTATTTTCATTGTCAAATGGGTAGAGAGAAAGAAGGGAAGTGATTGAGTCCATTATTGGAAGGGAAGTGAGAAAGAAGGGAACATAAAGAACTAAATTTATGTGTTATAATCASTTCCATGGTTGGGTTTTTTTTGGAGGGAATTGGAACTATGAAAATTTTAATGAGTTTTGGACTTGTGAATTTGTTTTAACTATAAAAATGGAAGAGTTTCATATTTTGGAGCAAGGAATAAGTGAATAATTCCAACTATATTTGAGTTTGCAACCAACTACTCAATGTTGCTTGGAGAAACAGGTTCATTCTTTTATTCTTGCATTGAAAATTTGAATATCAAAGATAGTTTATGTTTTTTATGCTACATTGTTATATTACAGTTAGTCTTGACACATTTCTATTTTTTCTTCTCTATAAATAATTTAGGGTTTGAATTTAGTAAAACTAAAATCCAATTGTTATTATTGTTTTTCCTTACAATTAAAGAACATCAAATTTATAATGTTGTTGGTATTGTGTAGGTTATAAAGATCTTTTTCATAATGGATCATTCAGAAATACCAACTACAAAATATCTTTCCAATCGAAGAGGTCGACTAAGGGAAAATGATGCATTTAATGTTCCTAATTTTGGACCACATATCATAGTCCTTTAGCTCACCCCAGTTGGAGGGAAAAAAAAATAGTTCACCCCAATCAAAAGGAAAAATAATAGATTCTTTGTCTCTATCGATCCATGTTGATCAACATGACCAACAAAATATTAGTGTTTCTTCAGAATTACTAGCTCCTATACAACTAGATGGTCATTTATGTTCTTTTAATGTATAAGAGGACATTGAACATGGTAGAAGGGATGTGGCTTATCATTCAAGAAAAAACATATTAGATCTCAAGAAACGATCAAGATGTTTCAACCAAAGAGTTAATGATCTAGGAGGTCTCTAGATAGCTCAAAAATTGACAGTCTCAAAATGACTTAAAAACTCTACCATTGTGTAGTGCTTGTTGTGCTGATTCCGGAACACTTTTCGGTTCGTCAAACGGAGTCCGTATGACCAAGATATCGCGTTCTGAAGTTTTAGCCCAACAGTAAAAACCAAGTTGCAGGGTGACACGTGGCAGTACAGTGAGCATTGCTGACGTGGCAATGGGACCCACCACTAATGACGTGGAAATCTGACACAATGACACCCAGCAGCAAGTTGACATGGCAAGTGACGTGGATGACACATAGGTTAATGAGTTGGACCGATGACATGTTGACACATGTCATGTTTGGGTCAATAAGAAACCGCCACATGGCAGTTTCAATCTGGAGCAAATTTGGCGGAGCGTTGACACATTTGGTGGTGAGGCGCACATTTGGCAGAACAAACAGCTGGCGGGTTTGTTGGAGAGTTAGCGCACAATTGATGGACGTTGGCACATTTGGCGGATGGGCTAAAGTTGGGGCACGAAAATATAGTTTGTAATGAATGTTAAAACATATCATATATCATATGCTATATTTAACATATGATATATGTTACAACAATACAACCTAAAAATAGACAAGCACGAAGGTTTGAACACGAAACCTCCGACACCACATGCGCCCTAATATCCGCCAACTAACCAAGAAATTATCCGCCAACTAACCAAGAAATCCGGGCTATTGATCTTGTTTAAAAGTCCGAGCATTATTGTTTTGTTATACAGTTTGCCAGCGGATAGAACTAAAAGCGCCAAGGTCGGGATTTGAACCACCGACCTGTGGTTATAAAACCAAAGCGGTCTGCCAATACGCTGGGCTAATTACATATGTTAATAAATTAAAACTCCTTTGTATTATCTGTGCCTGTAATATTGATTTGGGCATAACTTTGTCATTCTTGGTCCGTTTTCTAAACGGAAAGAAGCGTTGGAAAGCTGAAGATGAGAGCTATCTGATAAAGGAGGCTTGGAGACAGAATTCAGAAGTCAAGAGATCAAAAATCTTGATGTAACAAAAGCAAATAAAGCTTGCATCATTAATAAAAACAGATCCAAATTGAGAAGTGGTCTCGGAGACGTAACCCAAAAACACATGGGTGAACTCCGTTATTAGTTTCTTTGTCTCTTCTTTTCTACTATTCATGTCAATTTTCAGATTTGCAAGTTTTATATATTCGAGCATTTTAAGAGTTAAATAGATGCTTTTATATAAATAAAACATTAATTTGCAAGCTAAGTAAATCATTCACAATTACAGTTGCACACTAAGTTGAGATCCAACGGATCAGTTAAAGAGGGAAAACATAAATGGATGGATCTTGATAGTTGGTACTTTGGTAAACCATTTGAGAATGTGGAAGAAGGTGACATTATTGGTACAATTGGAAACTACTTAAGTAGCAATTTTGTTGCAAGTTCTAAAGTTGAAGATCTAATTGAGCATCTAGATGGAATTCTTAAAAATGTTCGCTCAGTTATTTTGGAAGATATTCGTAAGAACTTCACTTCTAGGATCATGGCTTTAGTTTTTATTGAATCACGTATGACTCATAAGGCATTATAGTGTCTAAAGCCCATTGACAATCATGGTTATTTAAGGGAGTTAATGTAACATCAATTAGTCAGGGAATGAAAATATGGAGCAATGAAGTTGATAAATTGAATATAAGTTGGGAAAGAACTGATGGTTTTACCTTTGGAGTTAGGATCAAAGAGGTAAGGGCATATGCTTCCTATATGGTTGAATCCTATGAGAAGGGAATTGGTGAAACGGTTGAAGATGTTGCTTTTAAGATTGGTATTGATCCTCGTCTCCATTATGATAAAGGTGGACAAATATGTGAGATATTACTTGAACATCTACAAGCTAATGTTTTAATGTCTTGTATTAGCATCTAAAAATGGAATGGAAAAGAGGAATACAAGCAGGTTTTAGCACATGATACCGATCTAGAATATGAGGACAACTTAATAGAACAAATAAAAATGTTTTATCGGAATGGCATTATAATGAGTGATGATAGAGTAGTGATTGTAAAATTGTTTGAGTGACATGATATTGTTGCAAGTTGTCAATTAGTATGTCATAGAAAAGTTCCACTGATGGGGAATAATTTTTGTCCATGGTGCACATGTTCAAAAATAGATATACACATGGTTACGAAGCAACATTCTATTCAAGAAGGAGATATAATCAGTTCAGTTGCAAAATTGCATTCAATGTCTTCAAAACTACTTTTGGTAAGTTTTATAAATTAAATTGGAGTATTAAATTTTATGTTTTTACTTATTATATGTTAATCCTTGTGTAATTTTACATCTCGGAAATTGAACCCTAAATTACATTCAAGTAAAGAATGTCCACAAGTTGATATTTGCATCATAGGTGTAGAGCCATCTTTACATGGTAATTCATTGATTGTTGTTAAGAACTATCCCTTGATCAATGTCCAATCTGGTATATTGTGCTCGTCATGCTAGAATTCAAACTGTTTTGAAAATGTTATGTGAGGTTTAGAGAATAACACAAGAGTTTGACAAGAAAAATCCAACTAAGGGGCTTGATAAATCAAAGTTCATTCAACTTTGGGATGAGCTAGAAAGAATTGTAGTCACATGCAAGCTTGGGGAATTAATTCATCATAAAAGCAATGAGTCCATGGATCTCAACTATGGGAAATCCGATGGAGCAATTTCAGACAAAATCCTCAATCGACATGATGGAATTTTGAATGTATAATATTTTTTTTTAAACATGTATAATTATTATTGGTATTCAAATCATTTTTGAAGTAATACTCATTTTAAATTTTAGGTTATTGAAGATCTACCTGATGGAGAAAAATACAAAAATTTGCCAAGAATGTGGGGGCTTGGAAAGAATACCACACTTTGCAATTGCAAGGGTCTATAAGAAGTGATTCCTCTATGTATGAGGAAAGGTACAATTATCTTTCATGTAATATTGGTGCAAATAAATCATGTATTTAGTAGGTGGATTCTTATTTTTACTCAACATGTGGAGCATTCATTGCAAGGTTGGACAACGTGCAAGTGAATGGCTTTGGTTGTGTTCCTCTTGTTTAGGAGATGAGATGGTTCTTTACATGCATATTCAAGGGGTACATGCTCTTCAGGTGACTGAGGCTTGCCATCCTCATACCTTGGGTCATTTAAGAAACGAGGTAATGGAACATAAACATGGGGAGATGAAAATTTTGAATACCAATCAAGGAGCATGAAGAGGTTGTATTGGTATGGATTATTGAAACACATTTGACCATGATAAATTGTGTCTTGTTAATGAGATTAGGGCACGATTTTTTAAGATAGTGATGAGATCAAAAGAAAATGTGTCCCTCCAATTATTAAAAGCCAACTTCAGCTTGAATATTAAAAGTGTTTGACTACAATTGATATGGATACTGCAACAAAGTTGGCCTCCCATTTCTTTGATGTCACTCCTCATCAAGTGAAACCATTGTTTAACTCATGGGTGAAACAATCTAAAATTTCAGTAACTACACAACCAATTGTAAGCCATTTTTATGTATAAATGGTATCCATTTGATTTCCATTTAAGATCTTAAGCAATTTCAAATTTTACTTTTTTATGTTAATGCTTGCAGAATAAATTTCTTAATTGTTCAAGGCTAATAAGCAAATATGGCAAAGAGGCTTGTATTGAATCACATCAGTATGGAAGATCCTGTAACGAGGGAAAAAAGGTTCACGCACCATTACTTTCCCCTTAACCAAATACTACTACTGAAACACACCAAAGTGTTGTTCCATCTACTAGTGAGTTTTTCCAAACCATATACTAGTGAGTAATATGGTACTTATCAACATTAAATCTTTAAGATCAATATTGAACTATTTTTTATGTAACTTAACTTAATTCTTAATATTAACATTATTTTTCTATTACGAAAACATTTCAATGACAAAATATTTATTGTAAATGAAATGATCAAGGGAAAAGCAATGTTACACTCGAAACAAAAAATGGACTTTGTTGTAACATAAATTCACATTGCCAAATTTTTGAAATTTCACAAAATTTGTACAAACTTTGCTAAGTTTCTCGCCTTCAAAATCTCTAATTTGGATAATCCCACAATGTATTCATGTCCTTCCATGAGTCAAAGTCCAGCTTGTTCTTTCTTTGTTTCCATTTGAAAATATTCATTTTTCTCGAGTCATGGTTCCTAATTCATGGACATTTTGTTCTCACAGTTAGATCGCCAAGATAGACTTTCTGCCCAAATTTAATTGCCAAAGTCCTAGTGTTATCTCGCCATTATCCAAGCAAAGAAAATTATTAGTGGGTCATTTATTTTAGTAAAATCCCTAATTTAGCTTTATATTGAATAAAAGGGCTTAAAGTTATAAAGGCATGTCCTCTTTATGTCTCATGCCTTTATTATTTGTCCTAACCATGATGTTAATAAGACCACCATTTACAGTTTTGAAAGGCAAAGGAGCGAAGATCCAACGACTGCCATTGATTGCGGCCCCCCAGCATGCTTGATTGTTAACAAAGAAGGGAGGGTCGCAAAACATAACTATGGTCGAAACTTAAATGGCATGGCATCAACATATCAATTGTGGTCCTCATGTCTGTGGTTATCCTAACCACAGTAGACCCCCCCCACCCCACAATCAACTCTTGGTTGACAAGTGTCTACGATGACATCGACATGTGGGAAAACCCCCAAAGGACACCTAGAGAAGTCAATGGCAGCAGGGCACCAGTTAGGCCAATAGAAAGTTGTTGTGTGGACAGAAGAAACCCACCATATAAATAGGTCAACACATAAAATATGGGTGACACATGTCATGCTTATCTGCCACCTCAACGCCGACGTGGACCAACAGAAAGTTGCCATGTGTCCTTTCCATGTCATCATGACATTGCCAAGGTCTTAGCCAATTTGGATTTTCAACACATTAGATCTACTACTCACACAGTTTCTCAGGGCAAGATCAATGACCTAAATCTGATCTTTGGTTTCAAAGGACATCGACATATCAGGCTCTCGGGAGTTTCATGAAGTGATTAACCTTTCCAACAGGATCCCTAATAGCCTATGTGTCAATCCATCAGGCTATCGATCTCAATAGGGAATCAGACCACATGGCCCCTAAATTTCAATCTTACAAGCAATGCACACCACAAATCCCTGATAGCCAGTGATCCTTGCCACATCGGCTTGGTAGCATAGCGCTCATCAGAGCTAATGAATGGCTACCATGTGGACAGAGAAGGCCCACCATAAGCACAAAGCAACATGCTTAGTTAGGTGACACATGGTTTCCCCCGGTCACATCAACATTGTTATTAACCAGTGAGAAGTCTCCATGTGTTCATGGAACCCAGATATTGTCAACAATGACGTTGTTTGTAGCCTTCATTGATATATCGGGGGATCAGGGCATCGAGCTCATCGGCCCACTAGGTTCTCGGGAGTCTAAGCCCATTATCACTCCATAATGTGGGTCCCCAATAGATGGTGTGTCGATCCATCCAGCCACTGGGCACTGGGATGATCGTTAGTGAGATTATTTATACAAGAATAATTTAAGGCTGACCTGGTAGGGATGGATCCCACTTCTAAAAGGTATCATTGCGTGCATGGTTCCATAGCCTACCCATTCACTTTCAAATTATGTGGGAACACATTTACCTTATTAAGCCATCCCAAATGAATTTCACGATGGATGTAGGATAAATCCTAATCAGGCCACAGATAAATGGTAGAGATTGTTGACTAAGGTTAATATAAAGATTATTGAGTTTTAAGTTTTCTGCATAATTAATTCGGGGTTCAAAGAACAACATATCAATCAAGGTGTCGAGATTTTTTTTAATTATCACCTTCAAGTTTATTTTTAGTAAAACAAATCAATCAGTTCCAGATTTGAAGGAAGATTTTGAGGCAGTAGTTGAGCAATCAATCATGAGAATGAAGGGATTCATTCAAGCAACCAAAAAGGATATAAGCAACAACATAGTGTTTGCATGTTTACAGGCAGGTAGGCAAGATCAGAGTATGCAGCGATGGCAAAACAGGGACAACGTAAGCTCAGAAGAGATAGTGCAGAGGTGCACGAAGAGTGCAAGAGTGTGCTTGTTTATTTGATGGAAAACAGGCAGGCAAGGAAGACCAGCAACGCAGGAATAATTGCATGGAAAGATCAGAAGCGTAAACTCCATTTCGGAGTTTCGGATACCGGTCATTGGAGGATTCAAGGAAGCAACTCACGACAAGAATTCCAAAACAACGAAATGTGAAACCCCGAAATCCCGAAATAGGCACATAAACGAAAAGTTTCGCAAACCGGGAAATAACTCCATTTCGGAGTTTCGGGCACCGGGAGTTGGAAGAGTCAAGACTCTTCATCATCAGGAGTCCCGGGATCGCGAAATGCGAAACGCCGAAATCCTGAAAGAAGGAGGACAATTTCGGATACCGGGAGTTGAAGTGTCAAAACACTTCACCACAGGAGTCCCGGAATCATGAAATGCAAAACGCCGAAATCCCGAAAGCAAGAGACAGTTTCGGATACCAGGAGTTGGGGATGTCAAGAACTCTTACTACAGGAGTCCCTAAGTCACGAAACCCGAAGTCGCAAAATGTGAAAGACTCCATACCGGAGGTTCAGATACCGGGAGTTGGAGATGTCAAGGACTCTCACGACAGGAATCCCAAAGTTGCGAAGTGCGAAAAGCCAAAAAGTTGAGCTGACTCCATTTCAGAGTTTCATAGACCGGGAGGTGGAGTTGTCAAGAACTCTCACGTCAAGAATTCTTAAATCACGATGTGCGAAATCACGAAGAGATCTGGACCGTCGAATCATCTAGGGTGTGGATCATTGATTTGACTCCATTTCGGAGCTTCGAATACCGGGAGTTGGAAGAGTCAAGTGACGAGACTCTTCATCATAAGAATCGCGAAAGGCCGAAATGATTGGAGCTAGTGCAACCAAGCTCCATTTCGGAGCTTCGGATACTGGAACTTGGAGCATCAAGAACTCATCACCACAGGAATGTTGAAGTGCCGAAAAGCGAAATCACGAAAGCACTAAATGGATAAGCGCTCGATCACCTCTCGTAGTCACATGGTCGAAGAGTTGTAGAGAAAAGCTTGAAGCGACAAGCTCCTTTTTCGGATTTTCGGAAATCGCGACTTGGAGAGTCGAGATGCCACACAACAGGATTGTCGAAATGCCGAAGTGCGAAATGGAGAAATGAATGCAAGATTCAATGAAGTCAATTCAACAGTGCAGATGAATTTGAATAAGATTGGAGGGCTACTGTTGCACTTCACAGTGTAACTGCTAGAAACAAATGATGGTTTCTACCAGAGGATGAGCTCGTCTATGACAGAGAAGACGAAGAGTCTCAACTGCCAGAGAAGCTGAGGAATCTCGATATAACACCCAGTGATGATGGATGCGTGGGTAAAACCACCAGAGAAGCTGAAGAGTTACCATGATGATCAGACAAAGCACTGACAATGAGCAGGAGATGCAAAACAGAGAGAGACAACGTGGCACACAGGAGATGGGATAGTTGTGGAAGAGTGAAGTGTGAGTAAACACCCTGCTGTGGAGATGCATGGTAGGGGGAGAGCATGGAGGAGTTGGGTGCATAGTGCATGTACAAGGAGCATAGAGAGGATAAGAATGTAGAACAAAGAAGAGATCGAAGAGGTGGTTGTTGAGTGTGATTGAGGTGGGAAGAAGGAGGCAGAGCACAACAACATAAATGTACAGAAGGGGAATGGTGCATTGAAGGGACATGGCGCAGAGAGCACAAAAGGCAAAAGAACAGAAAGTGCAAGGAGTGTGCAGAAGACACTGATGCAGACAGAGCAGCGTAGTGTAGCAGAATAATGATAAGTTTGGTAAGCCAATGATAAATATTGTATCACTGTGATAAGTTTCATTAGCAAAAAATTATATTTCAGGGTGGTAGGGAGGTGCTAGGGAGGACTGTTGTCCTCAGAGGTTCAAGTGGGTGCTTGAACACAGGGAGTTGTAGCTTCCATCTAGTTGCA
>ML794484.1:118270-140213 GCA_009831015.1 Picea engelmannii
ATAATCTAGCAACAACAGGTTCATTATCACCTTTTGTTGCAAGAAGTTGGAAACTAGTATGATTTCCATCCTTTGTGGAAAGAAAATGACAAAATAATTATTTCCCCATTCGAGTGGTTGGGCCCCACCTTATAATAGATCTCTCTATAAAGAAAACATCGACAACACCTATAACAATGCAATTAAAATGATATATTAAGAATTAACAACATACCTTTATAATTAATAACATACTTTTAGAATTAATAACATACATTAAGAATATCATTTTCATATATCAATTGATAATTCAAGAACATATTAAAGGATTCACACACACACACACACACACCATCAATGATATCAAGCATGCTTCTTATGTGTAAAAAACCTCACATGAATGCAAATTCACACCTTTAGAAACCTAGTGGCCTTGACCAATGACATCCTCAAGACAATCAAATATTCTCACGCAACAAAATGTTTTACCAGATGAAACATCTACTAGGCAGTCCAACACTTCTACATAATATGGAATATACAGTGATTCATCTTTAGACAAATCAACCACATTTTCATAGTAAATGTGGACATAGTTACCTGACTTGATAATTAAGTCAACTGGATTTGTGGTAGGTATAAAAATCCCATCCAAATGAATGATTTTTTCCCATCAATATTAACAAAACACCCATCTCTTAATAGAGGAGTCACATCCAATCTAGATCCAATATGATATTCAGGTTTAATACATGCTAAAGAAACCATTTCTTGTATTATAGTTGAACTAGTCAAACCTAGCTGTAAATGTAGTTCACTTAATGAGGACTGGTGTAATGAAAGTCCTCCATCTTCATATGTGTAGATCATATGAACATAAATAACATTATGCATACTCTCAATCCATGAGTCATTTGTACCAACAATGTAATGGTTTGGATCATCAACACAAGGTTCTAAGCATGTCGACTCTAGGGTAATCTGTGTTATACTCATCAAAGTTTTTTCATAAAATAGTTTCTTTTGAACCAATTTGTTCTTCATTGAGAAGAACAACAATATCAAAGGATGGAACAATACCACTAACAAACTACATAGTTGAGCGAGTTTTGAGTAGATATGGTTTAGGCCTATCATTCTACATTTTCTCACTAACATTACAACTAATGAAAGAACTATCCTTCAAGGCTACGACACTAGATGGTGCTTGTGTTTTTTTTGGACATCGAGCTTGCAAAACCTTATATTGGTTTTTTTCCAGATCTTCATCACAAAGATCTCATTTTGAAACTTATGTGGACAATTTTCTTTTTCCTTCTACTTGTGCAACATATTGGCTTACAAGAGTTAGTCCTTGTACCAAAACTTTTTGTGGTAATGGTTTATGTTGTGTACTATCCATGAACAAAGTGAGAAAACCTGCACATTATATGAAAAGTTTCATTTTATCATTGCACATTACGTAAAGCGATGCCAAACTAGGATAATATCAATGTACATAAATAAAACATGTTGGAAATCAAGTGAAGGAAGCATGCAAATTATATATATATATATATATATATATATATATATATATATCGTTGAAATTCAGGGTTTTTCATAGGGTTATAAAGGCCTTTAATTTTTTTGTTGTAGTACAATTATCTCCGTGAATGGGTCTGATAGTTGGCCAGTGAAGCAAAACCAATGACAAACATATGTCTGAGCATGATTTCCTACTATGTTGATAATCTTGACGAGGAGGATCCGAGGCCTTTAGAATTTTTGTTTTAGTACTTTTGTATTTGTGGATGGTTTTGGTTAGTTGGCCAATGATGAAAAACTAATGACGATCATATGTCTAAGTAGAGTTTCCTTCTTTGTTGATCATCTTGACTGGGATGATCCCATTCCTTTAAAAGTTTCATTTTATTACATTTGTATTTGTTCCTATTTTTGGGTTGTTATCCAGTGATGCAAAATCGATTACATCCATATATCTAAGAAGTATTTACTGCTTTGTTGATAATCCCAACTAGGACAATCTATGGACAAATTTGCAGGATCTATTGTTATATACCATTTTTTCACACCTAGCCAAGTGTCGCATTTCACTTTGTTAAGTGTCGCATCTCACTTTGCTAAGTGTCGCAATTGTGACATCTCACCCTGTAAGTGTCGCAACTGCAATGGGATATTCCACTAAGAGTATACTAAGATTCATGGCCTAAATGTCATGCTTTTCTAAGTATTACAACCTTAACACCATGTAAAATGACATGTCATGATCCCTAGTCAAGTTGGAGGAGAAAACTCATCATTTGGAGGCCGAAAACCCACTTTTTACCCCGTCTTTTTTACTTTTTTTACCAGGGACGCCCCCTTGCCCATGCATAGGGGGGATATTCCCTCCTTTATAAGTTATAGGGGAGCATCTAGGACGCCCTATCTCCCATTCTAGGGGAGCATCCTTGCAGTTAATGAGGTTTCCACATATATAGGGGAGTTGTTTTGAGAAGGATTTGGTTTGTTTGGGTTGTTTCACCTGAAATATGGTTCAACCACCTTTCACCCTATGTTAGGAGAGGTCCATAACCATGAGGATAAAGAAAATCTCAACCTCAAGCACCTAATCCTCAACCATACTCCCTAATTACCCTATTGTTTAAGCCTCCCTAGTCTGATATAACCAGGTCATTCATGGTAAAATTGGGGGGACTAGACTAAGCATCAAACTGTTGATCTTAAGAGAAACTATCCAAGGAGAATATCAAGAGAGCATAACCTTCATTCTTGGGAGAAAATATCCATGGATGTGCATTTAAGGGCTTAAGAGGAGGCTTGAATGGGAAACCACATCTATAAGGTTGTATCTTCATGCTTTGTAATCAATGAAACTTGGCCTATTTCCCTAAACTATGTTGTTCATTTATTGTTGTGTATGTTTGATTGTGTTCAAGTTTTCATAAGTAGAGTCTCTATTATCTGACGTTATATACTAGTATGAGAGAAATTATCCGATTCTTACATATCATATTCATGAGGGAGCTTTGGATTGGAGCTCAACCGTTGGAGCAACGAGGATGAAATTCAGGAATAAGGTGCAAAATCCTTTCCCTTTCTCTCTCTTAAACTCTCATATAAGAACATAGAACACATAATGATGGGAATGTTAGGTACCATTTGTTAGAACTGTCTCAACTTAAGGAAACCTAGTTGGAGGGGGTTCCACCTGTCTGCAGTGGGGATTTTCTCACAACATTTATGCCTCCCCATCTGCCCCGAGCTTTGTTTTTATGTCTACCCATTGAGGACCAATCAACTTTTGTTGTTGGAGTACATAGATCACTCTCGACATGGGAATGCATATTTGGAAAACTATTGGAGAAATGAGTAATAACATATCCAAGATAATGTCACCTCTCTAAATTACTTTTGCTCTCACCTTTAACTTCTCGAGTTCTCGAGGAAAGACTTGAATGGGATTTCTAACATCTCAAACAACTTGCTTCTTATTGTTGGTGATGCCTATAGTAACGTAATTGCAATAAAAATCGTAATAGAATTGTTGTTTATTCATAATCAAGCACGAAAACGTGCCCAATTTATGTCAAAATACATTCATGAGTATAGGTGATAGTACAAAACCCTGTGGTATACCCACATTCTTGTTAGTGAAATCCTCCCCATCTAGTGTTAATTGATTTTTTTAGACCTATTAAGCATTGAGACTGATAAAAATACAAGTGGGCTGCTAAAGGTGCAAACATTGACATTTTCCCACCATCATGTTGGTGATTCAAACAACCCATGAATAGATAAATTATATGCAATAATATGCATTTGTTGAAAGTGTATCATTTTTATGCCTTAGATTGTTTACTCCAGGGACCATTTTTCCGTTGAAGACTAAATTTCCATCAAGCAACACACATCTAAATACAATTTTGAATCAAGTCCTATATTGGGACATGATGAAATTTGGTGAAGTAAATATGTACATGCTCATACAAGATCTATTGAGATAATACCATCCACTGTAAATTTTATAATTTTTTTATCAAGTGTTATTTGGTCCAAGTTCCTTGTGTCATTAGCATTATTTACATGCCATACTTTCATTGTTGTCCTTAATATATTTGATAAAAATGTTGTACAAAATGATCCATTATTTACTTTTGCAATCAAACTACCCATTAAGGGCATCTTGAATTTTTTATGGTGAGATTTAGCTACAAGGCATACATGACTTCTTGGTGCTAAATTTCTTATGGATCTAATTCTTGTGATAGAGAAAGGTATATGCTTTGTTCAAGTGTGATTACAGATCTTTATGGTAGTTTTTCACACTTAAAAGGAACATGAAAGAACTAATAGATTGATTATAAGTGGTCCCATGCACCAACGATTGTCTCATTTGTCCATTGTGGGCTCGTAGAAAATAGAATACATTCCACTCAAAGTGAGATTTCAATGTGTACCATTTCCATTGACTTCTTGGGACCCCTTACAATCATTATGGTTCTTAATATTGTTGAAAGATTGGGTTGGTTGTCATTGATGTCAACCCTTGAAGTAAGTCCAGTAGCAACTTYTGGTAGCCCCGAAGGTATGGTCATGGAACCCACATTTTATCRAGGAAAGTCATGAAGGTTAGTGTACTTGCAAGTAAGACTATCATAGATGGATAGTACGTGTCATTCTGTTTTCGGTGATAGGTGGTACGCCACATGGTTCCTTACAGTTGAGAAGATATGTCTTTGTGAAGTTAGAGGACCCTCTAGAATAATCTAGAAACCCCTATAAGGTCAACAAAAAGTCAATTATTCTAGAAACCCCTAGAAATTCATCAAGAAGTTTGATAGTCAAAGTGGTTACAACAAGAAGTTAATTACGAGTAAAGTAGTTGTAACAAAGAAATTATGAGTTTACTAATTATGGGTAAAGTAGTTGCAACAAGAATGTGGGTTAGCCCTAGAAGAAATAAAAGGGGCAAAACCGTTACAAGATAGCCCCTAAAGGAAGGAACTTGGGAAGTATAAATAAGATATCAAGAGACTCCCATTAGAACCTATTGAACACATTGAATATCTATATTGTGAAAGGTTTTTGGTAGGGATTTTATTGACATATCCGAGGTAGCGCAAATCTGAGGCAGTGGAGGAAGAGCAATGGCAAAGTTTTCTGATTACAGAGGAGAGCAAGGGCTTTGTGAAAAACCATGATTTAGCTAATCCCCGTGAGTCAAACTACTAGTGTCCTGCGAGGCATCCCCATGGGTTGTCTAGGGATCGTCATGCGAGGCCCTGCTAGACAACATGATTCATCCCACGAGGCAAAGCCATACCTAAAGGATGAGGTTTGTATCAAGCTGCAGAAGATGAGGAGAGTCTACATGCATGTGTGACAGTGTTCAAGTAAAACAAAATCATCTACAGAAGTAAAATGTAGGTTTCTATGATTATTTGAAGTTGGATCTTGGTGATTTCTTGAGGTATGTTCATGTGAGGTTGAGTATACTCCCTTGAGGTACTATTGGTTGTATGGTACATGTTGTATGGGGCAGATCTCTAGAGGCACATTGTTGGTGCACTTGTTGTTTGTACTTGGCACACATTCTTGGGTATTTTTTTGAGGAATATTTTATGTGATATGATACATGTTTGAGGCAGTTTGGTTGAGATGTACTGTTGAAGATATTGGTACAAGTTGAGGCTGCATAACAGTGAGGGTTTGATACATGGTTGATGTGATAACTCATTATACTTGGTTTATGGATGTTGGTACATGTATGGCACATGATTAGAGATATATATTTGTGATGATAGGTACATGGTTTGAGCTATGTACTTGTGATAGTCGATATGATATCTATGTGATTAGATCTAATTGGTTGATGAGATTGATGTGACAATTTTTACAGTGACAAGTTTTACAGTAACATGTTTTATAGTGACAAGATTTAGAGTGACAGGATTAACAGATTCTGTGGTGGTGACAATTTGGTCTCCATTTATATTTAATGGCAGCAGGATGGGGAAAGGAAAGGGGGTTGTAGCCTCCTTCCGATTGGTGCCAGAAAACTAAAGGGAGTTGTAGCTTCCTTTAGGTTGGAGCCTGAAAAACTAGGGGGTCAGAGCCTCCTTCCAGTTGTAGTTGGAAAACAAGGAAGTTGATGCTTCCTATGAATGTATTTCTTCTAACATATAAGAAAAGCATTATGTGGTTTTCTCCCACATTGGGTTTCCATGTAAAATTCTGGTGTACTATGTACTTGTGTGATTTCTTACTTTTCACCGTTTATTTATACCGTTCATGATGTTTAGAATGATATTGATGAACTGCTCATAAAGTTAAATAATACACATTGTGGTTAAAAGTAATGAAAGTGTGAATATTTATTCACCCCCCTCCCAGTATTCCAACAATTGGTATCAGAGCAGCTCCTTCAAGAAGCAATCTAACCACTTGAAGGAGATCATAAATTACGCTAAGATTGGGGTACCACAGTTTGACGGCCAAGACTATGCCTTCTGGAGAAAAAGGATTAAAAATTATGTGCAGGCATAAGGATTTGATGTATGGAGAGAAATAATAGATGGATACAAAGCACCAACCACTCCCCCGATAGATAATGATGGAAAGAAACTTGAAGAAAATGATTCAAGGGCTAGAAATTCTATCCTGAAGGGTTTGACTAAATTAATACATGTCAAGGTTATGCACTATGAATCCACAAAATAAATTTGGGACAAACTTCATAACGTCTATGAAGGAGACGCCAAAGTCAAGTGAGCTAAACTTAAAACCCTTAGAGCCAAATTTGAGCAATTGAAGATGGAGGAATATGAAGAAATGGAAAACTTTGTCAGAAAGTTGAAAAGAGGAATCGACAAATACAAAGGTACGCTTCCATTGAAATGTTTTAATTGTGGTGATATTGGTCATTTTGCTTCTAATTGTCCTCATACGAATAAGGAAAGTGATGAAGAAGAGGACTTTAAAAGAAAAAGAAAAATGAAAAGGGTAGAAGAAACAAAAATAAATTCTTCAAGAAAATTCTCTGCACCAAGAAAGACAGTTCATCATCATATGAGGATGAAGACAATGACAATGATACAGAAAGAGTACTCTTCATGGTAGTAGAAGATTCTGAAGAATATTTTGAAGAAAAAGGAGAAGTCAATCTCAAAGCAAAATTAATTAATGACCTAGAAGAGCTAAGGATTGAAAGAAAGAAAATCAAGTCACTCAAGGCATAACTAAAAGGGAAAGAAGGATCTCATAATTCCAACCCCGAAGAAGTCGAGTAGATGATCACAAAGTTAAAAATCCAAGTATAATAAAACAAAAGAATTAAAGAAGCACTAAGAGGTTAGTTAAATGAAAAGAACAAGATGATTGAAGGCTTGGAAGTAAAAATAGTCACTCTAAGAAAATATCTCCACAAGAAGGACATGTAGCAGAACAACACCAAATTAGTGGATGAGATCATTAGTAGTCAGAAGCCATACTATGACAGATCTGGACTAGGATATAACTAGATAGAGAAAGGCTCGAGCTCCAAGACAACATATCAAAGAATTTTTGCAAATATAGTAAGAGGATATCCTAATAAGGAAGAAGGCAAGAAGAACCAAGAAGAAAAATATATTACACCACCCAGAAGATTCAAAATTCAGAATCAGTAGCAGCTAGCAATATAAAGACCTCGAGAAGAAGAAGGATTCAAAAGAGAAACACCATTAAGAAGATCTTCCAACCCTAGGTATCAAACTATTTTTCTTGGTTTATGTTATTCATGTGATAACTTTGGGCACAAATACATGAATTGTAGAGACAATACTAAGAACATAAGAAACTATGAAGGCTACACAAGAAATGGTTATCCAAGAAGGCCTCATGAAGCATAGAGCATAAGCTACAACATATTTGAATCCTTGAGTGTTGAAGTAGAATGCTACAAGTGTAACAACTTTGGAGACATGGCCAAATATTGTAGATTGATTGTTCTTCCTAGAGAATCACAATAGAATATCAACAGTCATAGACAGGAACCATATAAAAGATGGATAAGGAAGCATGATCAATTCAACACTGAAGAATGCACGCTTTCCCTGCAAGATCAACACAAGAAACATGGATGGTATGGTGATAGTGGCTACTCAAAGCATATAAAAGGTGATAAGGATATGTTTCTAACATTGAAAAAGAAAAGAGATGGATCGATTTCATTTGGGAATGACAACTCAACCAGAATTATAAGAAGAAGCACAGTCAAGCTTGGAAGAAAGGATGCCAGGGCAGAAAATATTCTACTAGTCAAAGACATGAAGCACAATCTTCTAAGTGTAAGTCAAATGTGTGATCAAGGACACATACTTATGTTTGACTCTGAGAAATGCGATATAAGGAAAGCAGGATCAGGAAAGTTGGTGGCTACAACTGTAAGAACTCCAAGCAATATATATGTACTAAAAGAAATTGGAAAAGAAAGATGTTTCCTATGAAAGGATGATGAAAGTGGGCCCTGGCACAAAAGAATGGGTCACATAAATTTTGATAATCTTGTCAAAATCAACATAAAGGAAGTAGTAAGAGAAATTCCCGAGATCTCGAAGCCAAGAAATACTCTATGCAAGCATTGTTTACAAGGAAAACAAACCATGACCAAGTTCAAATCAAAGGAGTGCTCCATAACAAAACCATTAGAGATTGTACATACAGATCTATGTGAACCGAAAAGAACAAAGGGATTGAATGGAGAATAGTACTTTATGCTACTGGTTGATGACTACAGTTTGTTTTCTTAGGAAGAAGTTAGAGGAATTTGAACACTTCAAGATATGCAATGAAATAGTTGAAACTGAGACATAATAAAAAAACAAGTTCTTGAGATCAAACAATGGAGGAGAGTTTACATCAAAAGAATTCATAGATTTATGTAGCGAACATGCGATAAAGAGACAGTTCTTAACATCCAGGACACCTCAGCAAAATGGAGATGTCGAAAGGAAGAATAGAACAATACAGAAAATGGCCAGAACCATGTTGAAATATTCCAAGTTGAAGGACATATTTTGGGTACAAGCAGTACATACAAAAATTCATATCCATAACAGAGGAATGCTCATAAATAATAGTGATAAAACTCCCTACGAGTTATGGAAAGGAAGACTAGAAAATGTGAAGCATTTCATAGTGTTTCTTAAGCAAATGTTATATCAAAAGAGAAGATGGCAGGATATGAAAATTTGACTCTCCAGTTGATAAAGGCACACTGGTTGGGTACTCAAGAAAAATAAAAGCATACAAGTGCTTCAATCTAAGACTCATCAGAATAATGGAAAACATTAATGTGACGATTGATGAAATAGATGGATGGAGGACAAAAGAAGGAAACAAAGATTCAATGGAACAAGATCATGAAGAAGATTTGAAAGAAGAAGAAGTAGATGAAGAAGCAAATGAAGAAGAAGAGTAGCCAGAAGAAGAGCAAGAGAACTAAGATCTTCAGGTACCTCCAAAGACATCTAGTAGACGAGTGTAAAAAAATCATCCACCATAACAAATCATTGGGAATAAATATGCAAGAGTTGTAACTCGAAGAAGAATACATTCACTAGAAAAACAACACATAACACTATTGTCCACAATTGATCCAAGCAATTTTGAAGAAGCCAACAAGGATGAATACTGGATCAAAGCTATGGATGAGGATTTGGACCAGACAAAGAAGAATGACACTTGAGAACTTGTTCCGAGACCGAAGAATAAGAACGTGATTGGCACAAAGTGAGTCTTCAGGAACAAACTGAACGCGGATGGATAGGTTACCAGGAACAAGGCAAGACTAGTATGCAAAGGATGCACTCAAGATGAGGGTATAGATTTTTGAGATACCTTTGCCCCAGTTTACAAGATAAAAGAAATCAGATTGATCTTAGCCTATGGATGTTCAAATAGAATCAAGGTCTATTAGATGGATGTAAAGTTAGCCTTTCTAAATGGAGAGTTAGAAGAAGAAATTTACATCGAATAGACTGAAGGGCTTATGTTATCCGAAAGAGAATATTATGTTTGCAAGTTAAAGAAAGTAGTATATGGACTCAAGAAAGACCCTAAAGCGTGGTATTCAATATTAGACATGTATCTACAACAACAAGGATTCAAGAAGGGAAATGCAGACAACAATCTCTACATAAAAGTGGATCGAGACAGTATATTGATCATTGAGGTTTATGTAGATGACATTATATTTGGACGTGACGATGAAAGGATGAGTTAGAAGTTTTCCAAAGACATGCAGAATGAGTTTGAGATGTCCTTGCTTGGTGAGTTAAATTTATTTTTTGGACTATAGATATGTCAGAGCAACAAAGGTATCTTCATCTCTCATACCAAGTATATAAGAGAAATGCTAAAAATGTTTGGAATGAAAGATTTTGAATCAGTCAGTACTCCTATGCAGACTAGTTGCAAGTTAAGTAAGGATGATGATTCTAAGGATGCAGACCAAAGAAAGTACATATCAATGATTGTCTACTTACTCTATGTGACAACTTCTAGACTAGATGTGATGTAGGTAGTTGGACATCTTTCAAGGTTTCAAGCAGCACCAAAGGAGTCACATGTTATGGCAGTGAAGAGCTCAAAGGTACAAATGAGTTTGGATTATGGTATCCAAAAGGGAATGATCTATCTCTTGTTGCCTACACAAATGTAGATTGGGCAAGATGCATTGATGATAGAAGAAGTACAAGTCGAGAAACCTTCTACTTGGGTGAGTTCCTAGTATCATGGTTGACAAAGAAACAATCATTAATATCTTTGTCTACAATAGAAGCAGAGTATATTGCAGTAGCAACATGTTTTACTAAGGTTCTATGGATGAAATAAACTTTGAAGGATATAAAGGTTGAATATGATGAGCCCATTCCGTTATTTTTTGATAACACCAACACCATAAGTATCTCAAAGAATCCAGTGATGCACTCTAAGACGAAATACATTTCGATCAATTTTAACTTTATACAGGAACATGTTGCAGAGAAGAACATTAGGGTAGAGTATACTGGGAAAAAATAGCAGATTGTAGATATATTCATCAAACCTCTTTTGAGGGAGATGTTTGAGTATCTTTGATAGAAATTTGGAGTAGTTTCTGCCCCATAGTGAATTAGACAACATCAAGCACAACATGATAGGGGGAGCACAAAAATAGAAGATTTGAAGACAATAATTTTTGAATGCTTTTCATATATGTCATGGATTTTCACAAGGAATCACCATGAAGAGAAAAAGGGAAGCCGAAAGATCCTAAGCTTGCAGACAGGGGGAGCATCCCAAAGGACAATTCATACAGGGGGAGTAGCCCCAAAGGGAAGTTACTATTTTCCATTGATGTCAAAGGGGGAGTGAGAATAATTAGAGGCATGTAAATGAAGAGAAAGAACTAAGGCATGATTATAGGGAGAGTGATGGTCATAGGGGGAGCATGAGCATAAGTGTTTACATGCCATCAACATTGCATCAGAGTGTTTCCATCAATGCCAAAGGGGGATATTGCTGAAAGATTGGGTTGGTTGTCATTGATGTCAACCCTTGAATAAAGTCAGGTAGCGAATTTCGGTAGCCTCAAAAGTATGGTCATGAAACCCACAGTTGATCGAGGAAATCCATGAAGGTCAATCTACTTGCAAGTGAGACTATCATAGATGGATAATGTGCATCATGCCATTTCCCATGATAGGTGGTACGCCACATGGTTCCTTACAGTTGAGGACATATGGATTTGTGAAGTTGGAGGACCCTCAAGAATAATCTAGAAACCCCTAGAAGGTCAACAAGAAGTCAATTATTCTAGAATCCCCTAGAAAGTCATCAAGAAGTTTTTTAGTCAAAGTGGTTGCAACAAGAAGTTAATTACAGGTAAAGTATTTGTAACAAATAAATTATGAGTTTACTAATTATGGGTAAAGTAGTTTCAACAAGAATGTGGGTTAGCCCTAGAAGAAGGAAAAGGGGTAAAACAATTACAAGATAGCCCCTAAAGGAGGGCACTTGGGAAGTATAAATAAGATATCAAGAGACTCCCATTGAACACATTGAATATATATCTTGTAAGAGGTTTCTGGCAGGGATTTTATTGACAAATCCGAGGTAGCACAAATCTGAGGCAACGAAGGAAGAGCGACGATAAATTTCATGATCATAGAGGAGAGCAATGATTTTGTGAAAAACCCTGATTTAGCTGATCCCCGCGGGTCAGACTATTAGTGTCCCGCAAGGCAGCCCTATGGGTTGTCTAGGGATCGTCACACAAGGCCCCACTAGACAACAATCTTCATCATGCAAGGCAAAGCCAAATTTGAAGGATGAGGTTTGTATCATGCTGTAAAAACCGAGGAGAGTCTACAAGCATGTGTGACAGTGTCCAGGTAAAACATAATCATATACATAAGTAAAATGTATGTTTCTATCTTTTTTTGAAGTTGGATCTTGGTGATTGCTTGAGGTATGCTCATGTGAGCTTCAATATATGCCCTTGAGGTATTATTGGTTGTATGGTATGTTGAGTAAAATGTATGAATTACCTCACTCAATCATTTTCAAATCTTACTTGGCTAGAGTAAGATAGTTGGGAATGTCACCCTAGTTTTATAACCTTAAACAAAAAATCATTTGGTCCACAAGTAATAAATACTAAGAACCAATGCTGGTCTTTTTTTGTTATTATTTATATGTGCAAAAAGAGAAAGTAAAAAAAAGGGAAAAAGTATATGTGCTATGTTTAAGACAAAGCAATAAATGATATATCAATATGAAAAAGGAACAGAATAATACACAAGTGAGGCAAAAATCAACAATGTGGCTTCTTTATTGATTTCATTCTTAACTCAATCTTGAATCCTTCTACCTTCAATAAGACCATGTTGTCAACAAGAGGGTTAAGATTTCTAGAAAACTTAGAATGAATGAAAATGATAATCTCACAGTATAAGAGCAGACCTTATATTAGAAAATTCTTTCCTTTCTCTCTCTCCTTTGTCTCTTCCTTTGTGATGATCTTTAATCTCCTTTCAAGAGGTTGTGGTAGTTTCAACTACCTCTCTAGTTATGTGTTAATTGACTTAACACAAATTTGAGACAAGTGATAATAAATAATAAGGGTTTATTAAAATAATAACTAATGGGTGGGACCCCTTAACTATTCTCTTAGAAAAAAAGATTTTTTAATTATGATTCCCTCCTTGTTACTCCATCTAAATAACGAAACATATCATCAATCAAGACCCTCACAACATGCATCAAAATTTCCCTTGTAGTTCCCATATATATATATATATATATATATATATATATATATATATATATAAACAATTAATTGTTTTGTTATCCCAAAAAAACACATGTTGGTTATCCAAAATATAAATGTGTCCATGTTGTCCAAAATAAAACATAATATCCATCCATAAACATAATAAAAACTATCCCAAAAAATGCCATAATTAAAATCCGTATTTATTATGAGAGGTTGTATGCCTCTTTCCACTATTGGCTGCTTTCTCTGACTTTTCTGCCGATTGGACTTTTGCAGCAGTAAGGGGCTGATTTGAACCTTGGGTATGTATTTCACTTAGGGCATGAGACTGATCATCATTATGCCAAGCATGTGAAGTGACTGACTCTAAAGAATCCTTAGAGGACTTGGAGGGGGAGGCCACTTTCTTTCCTTTATCCATCGGAAGCTTGGGGATGTCAGTCTTCAACTTCTTGCTGGAATGAGAAGATTAGATAGGGGAGATGACATGGTTAACTTAAGTATGTTGATTCAACAATGGTGGTGGAGGTAATGGTAATGAGACAGTGAGCGAACCATGATGGCGAATCATAGGTTGTTGGACAATTTCTTGCCAGCCATCATTGACGGGTACTTCAGGTTGAAGAAAGACATGGCTAGGGACATGGACATTTTATAAACTCTGGTTAGGTTCAAAGGGGATCTCTCGGGTCTAGGGTGAGGCCATTTGAATCCTTGGCCAAGAAATTTAACAAACCCAACTTGAAATAATTTATTTAGCTCTTGAGGATCATCATAAAAATGTATGGAAAACTATGGCCTTCTATGGCCTCTCTGCCAAAAATTATTCTTGCTTTTGTTTCCTCATCCTCCATTACTTCCCCTGCTGAAAAAGCTCATATCTAAAAGAAAAATTCAATTACACTATGAATTAAAATGACTAATCAATCATCAAATACTCCGCTTAAAATAAAATTGAAACATTGTCTCTTTCCATTTACACACGTGAGCACATGAAATCCATTCATAATTATGCATAAAATAACCATAACACTTTTCCAACTTGATCCATAATGCATTAGAACAAGGAATTACAATGATATTGGGAATATGGAAGGAGTTGTAATGAATGTAAAGTGATCTCATGATGGGAAAATAAAAATGAATATTGTTCTAAAACAAAATGAGTATTTTAATCCTGATACATTCTTAACAACCACATCATCAACCTCATCTTCTACAAGCTGCGTTTTAATCCTTCATTCAACCTTGTTTCTACATCCTTTAAACTGTTTATAATGAAAGAAAATGGGAAAATAAAATGTTTTGGGATAATTGAAGGATTTGTAGCGTGAGTAAAATGAAATGATGAAAGGGAAATGAAAATGATCCATGTCCTTCATTATATATTTACCATCATAATCAAACTCTGTTATAATAAACCTATGTTGATAACCTTTAAGCCACTAGTTGATCGATCTGTCAAGTCAATAACATCCATACAACGACACCCAAGTTTTTATCAATACTTATCAAACCAAATTCATCAACCTATTCTCAATAAAAGAATGCATTAGATTCTGCCCTCCTAAATTAATTGTATATCATCTTGCAGGATGGACACCAATATAAAAATTTCGCTATAATGCTGTTGTGAAATAATTATAGATGAAAATACATAGACATCAATTCATGGCAGAGCAATTTCAAAAGAAAAACCATGTTTGTCTTTTATCAAACAGAACATAAATATTTCTCATCATCCTTAATCACTGTAATTAATAATCCCCATGCTTCACTATTGAAATGATGAGAAGTCTGCAGAGGTCGACCTTCAACAATAGGTCATTTATAACAACTGTAACCATAGTGAAAATATTGACCTTTTCATGTGAAACCAGAGAGGACTATCAACCAAATACTTCCAAATTGAACAATGAGAACACATGCCAGGTCTTGTTGGGATTCACAAAGACATTTCATAGCAATTGAGTCGAAAAGCATGCAAGAAATTTGCAATGATATCGAAACCAACCAACAGGTTGAAACAATGAGAGGCCACCCGGGTTTGAAACCCAATTTAGTCAATGATTAAACTTATATACAGTGACGAAGTAAACGACGACGAGGGCAGAATAGACAACGAGGGTTTATGAACCAACAAAGAAATAATTACCAGTGGTAGCCACCACATGTTTTTTCAACTGTACCCACAACTCCACATTGTTGGGTTGGAAGGTTAATGAAACCACAACTTCCCACATAAAACCCAAAATTCCAGAGATTACTCACAATTTTACCATTAAAACAAAACCCAAAACCTTTTGCTTTGTTATCAAGTAAACTCACAAAGGCGTGGCATATATCCATGTTAGGTTTTGGATAGAACCAACTTTTGTTTTCCAAGAGAAAAACAAATGAAACGATAGCAACAATGAAATCGAAAAAGGAGCGTCAACTTCCACCATTTTTCACCTCTGGCTATGATGCCAAAAAAATGCAAAACCCCCAGAGTCCAAGCGTAGCTACATCAGAGGAACATGGGTATACTATAACAAGAAAACCTAGAATCTTCTTCTGCATAAACCCATAAAAATTTGAAACTAAATTTACACTGGTGAATACCATGACAAATTTTCAACAACAACAACATATATACATATCCAATAACCTGATATTCCATTGCTAGGCTTCACACAAGGAAAATAACAAAACTCGTATAGTTTCATAACAAAGAGAACTCAAATGGAGAATGACATAAACCACAAATCATTTTGTTTCAAACCCAATCATCTACATAGAATGGAATACACAAAACCCAGGTCGCCACCCCATTCACCATCTTGAGTTTTATCAAAAACCCACAATCTTCTTACAATCACCATTTGAACCAGAAAGAAAAATACACACTGCATGCAGACTTCCAGAGCCAATATTTCAATTTTAATCATAGCAGAATTAAACAACTTGATACATGGAGAAGCCAAAAGAATTATACCTGTGGAAAATCTCTTATTAACCTAGAGAGAAAACCAAATCCTTGACAATGGCCTAAACAATCGAAACAACCATTAACAATAGCACCAAAACTCCAAATGAAATGCATAAAAAAGGGTGGTGTAGTTCGAAATGGGGAAAGAACGATGTGCATTTACTGCATGTCGTTTCTCCCATCCACCATCATTCAATGCTTCCAATTACCTAGTCCACGGTGGAGCGCACTTCAACATATCAACCCAAACATACACTATGCAACTTTTAATGTTTAACCATTACATTTTATGCAATATGATATCAACATTTAACACTATAATCCTTAATCCATCGTAGATCATAACACTTACCAACCATGCGATGCCAATCGTAATTTATACCAAAAACATATGCATTGACCATAGCAACAATGCTATCCACCACTTTCATACTATCAAACTTTGCAAATACCATATCCCACATTCATTCCAATTAGGAGTAGAACCATGCCCATAATATATACCATGAAATGAGACTTATGTTGTTGCACCAGAGTTTGAATTAGTATTTGTATTTGATGATATGCCAAAGCCTTAATACCTTCCTATAGTATCTCAACCTCAAGTGTAAATTAAAAACTTTTAAACCCATATTGAAAGCATAACCAATCACCAAATCTATAAGCGATAAGACCATTGATGCCCCTTTTCTTTGTGAGCAAATATTATGAATTCCTTTTCCAGTCATATATATTAAAGTATGCTACCAAATTTAGACCAGAACCAAAACCTTTGATAAATTCATATGCTCAGTGGAGGGAATCAGTTTCACTTGTTTGTTTTTGAGGGGTCCCACCTACTAGTTATTATTATTGATGATATAAATAATAGTGTATTGCAACTTCTTTGCAGGAAGGACTTGTGTTTCACTTTTGTGTGTCAACATGGTACATGTTGTATGAGGTAGATCTGCATAGACACACTGTTGGTGCACTTGTTGTTTGTAATGGGCACACATTCTTGGGTATTTTGTTGAGGCATATCTTATGTGATATGGTACATGCTTGAGGCAGTTTGGTTGATATGTATTGTTGAAGATATTGGTACAAGCTGAGGCTGCATAACAATGGGGGTTTGATACCTAGTTGATGTGATAGCTCATTATACTTGGTTTATGGATGTTGGAACATGTATGGCACACGATTAGAGATATATATTTATGATGATAGGTACATGGTTTGAGCTATATACTTGTGATAGTGGGTATGAGATCTATGTGATCAGATCTGATTAATTGATGAGATCGATGTGACCGTTTTTATAGTGACAGGTTTTACAGTAACAAGTTTTACAATGACATGTTTTATAGTGACAGGTTTTACAGTGACAGGATTTACAATGACATGATTAACAAAGTCCGTGGTAGTGACAATTTGGTCTCCATTTATATTTTAGGGCAACAGGACGAGGCAAGGAAAGGGGTTCTAACCTCCTTCTGGTTGGTGCTGAAAAAATAAAGGGAGATGTAGATTCCTTTAGGTTGGAGCCTAAGAAACTAGGGGATCAGAGCCTCCTTCCAATTGTAGCTGGAAACAAGGAAGTTGGTTCTTTCTATGAATGCATTTCTTCTGACATATAAGAAAAGGATTCTGTGGTTTTCTCTCGCATTGGGTTTCCATGCAAAATTTTGATGCACTGTGTACTTGCGTAATTGTTTATCGTTCGTTGTTTATTTATACTGCTCATGATGTTTTCAATGATATTGATGAACTACTCATAAATTTAAACAATACAAATTGTGGTTATAAGTAATAAAAGTGTGAATACTGATTCGCCCCCCCTCTCAGTATTCCAACAAATATATCTATTAAAAAATTTGTGCAAATTGATACATTATTTCCTTTTTCAATCAAACTACCCAACAAGGGCACTTTGAATTTTCTATGGTGAGCTTTAGCTACAAGACATACAAGAATTCTTAGTGCCATATTTCTTATGGATCTAATTCTTGTGTTAGAGAAAGTTCTATGCTTTGTTAAGTGTGACTACAGAGCTTTATGGTAGTTTTTTCACACTTAAAAGGAACACGAAAGAACCAATAGACTAGAGAATGACAACCATGTTTCTAAAACTAATTTTACTATTTAATGGTTTTCTCTAGACCATTTGATGTGGGGATAATCCTTGGTACAAACCCAAGGATGACCATTACTCAATGAATAATCATTTTTATCAAGCCTATATCCTTAGTGAAAACCTCCTATCATAAGCAATGAATTAAGAACAATTTAATGGTAATGCAATCTATCAAGAAGGGTAAGTTGTTGCTTAGGCATGTCATGGAAATTATATATTGAAAACTCAAGTATCTTGGTAACATACATGAAGATGACATTTTATTACAAAGAATTCTACCAATAACCATCATAGTAGTTATCTTGCAATAAAATTTTCAAGTATATTGATTACAATCTACATCAAATTTGGTGACACAAAACAAGAGATAACACAAATATTAGTAGTCTTACATCATACAAAATTCAATATTCATACCTAAAGACTCAAAATCACCCAAATATTCCATCTTGAATAACACTATTCTTTCTAGGAGGACCCAACATGCCAATGAAAGGTTTTGGGATTTGTCCTTTTAAGGCCTCTGCCCAGAGTAAAAAATATTTAATTCTTTCCTATCTCCCTTACCAAATCACAACTTCTAAAATTAGGAATTCAATAGGGTATAAAACATATGTACTTCCATATAAGACATATGTGGAGGTCCATTCAAATTTCCTTGGGATTTGTTGGGTTATAGATAAAGTATTCAATATACACTCCCGGAGTTAGAGTCCAATCTCCTAACACAAGGTCTTGAGTGTAATTTTGGCCTAAGGGGCATCCTATATAGTCGAAGTAGTTGGACTCTGCAATATGCTTAGAATATAATCCACTAATATTATTCAACTATTTGTTCTAGCCATGCAAAGTAAGATGCTAGAGTTCCATTCATTATTTTACCAAGAAAAAAGATGACCCTACTTCTACTAAGTCTCTAAAGAGGGTACTAGAGTACTTTGACTTAGAGTAAGAGAAATGACACCTTAGAGTGCTATGCCAATATATTTCCTCCATGCATATAGATTCTTCTAATATTTAGGTGGAACTCGATACCTTTAACCTCTCACAAAACCCACTTTAACCTCCAACAAAATGGTTTTTCAAAATCTTCTATTTACCAAACATCAAAATATGGCAAGAAAAAGGATGAAAATATATATGAAAAATAACTATCAATGTCAAGAAAAATTGAACTTGTAAAGTTTATTCATCATATATTATTTGGTTTCCCTTGTTTGAATGTGCCATTCTGGTATCCATGACACTCATTCATGGAAATTGTAGTTGTCACTTGAATAAATACATACTCATAACCTAGGTATTCTCTAGAATCCTTGTTTTTTCACTTAAACTACACCTAGGTGTGTGTATCAAGGATTTTTTATGGTCAAGATAGATTCATAGTTAATAGAGTTTATATTTTCTAAACTCCATGTAATTGTTCTATAGCTCCTCCAAATTTTCCATTAAGGGAAATTTTATTTTAGATGATGGTGGAATATTATGTTGTTTATAGTCTTCCCATAGTGGCATATGAAGATGGACAATCTTGTATTTTCAATGATTTGGTGTTTGAAGCTTAAAGTGATATGAAAAGTTTGAAGGACATATTGATAATTTGGTTTGGGGGAAAAAATCCAAACCGAGTAGCATAATTGATTTATATAAGCTCCTACAAGTATGTTTGGCCAAGGCCCATGTGAGCACACTATCCATAATCACTTGAGACAATGTTTTTCAAAATCGACCCTGAGTGCAAAGATTGCATTGTCCCCTACTAAGCAAAACCCTAGTTCTGGAGATCATCGAATAAAGCATTTTCTAGGCAATGGAATCACAAAAAATGGACGCCCCTAGTTGTAACCCAATTCTAGGTGTCCAACACAATGGACGATTCGTCCATCCGTGGCCTGGTTAGATTTTTATGGCAAGTTGCAACTTGCCTTTCAAAGCTATTCAAGGACACATTGGGAATTTGGCCTAGGGGAAAACATCCAAATTGAGCATCATAATTGAGTTTTATAAGATCTCACAAGTGTGTTTTTCCAAGGCCCATATGATAAAACTACCCAAAATCGTCGAAGATAATGTTTTTCAAATTGACCCCCTATTGCAAAAATTGCATTATCCCTTACTAAGCAAAATCCTAGTTTTAGATATTGTCGAATAAAGCATTTTCCAGGAAACAAAATCATAGGAGAGGAGTGATCCTAGTTGTAATCCTATGTCAGGAGTCCAACACAATCAAAACCTCATCCATCCAAGTCTTGGTTAGATTTTTATGGCGAGTTGAAACTCGCCTCCTGAAGTCATTCAAGGACACATTGAGAATTTGGTCCCAGGGAAAAAAATCCAACTAAAGAAGCATAATGTAAACGGTCATTCAAGGACACATCTCGAATGTAAACGATCTTCTTGGTTTATGGGTTCCAAAGTTTATAACCTTTCACACCATCTTTATAACCAATAAAGATACACTTTTCAAACTTTTATCTAGCTTACTCCTATTTTCCTTTGGAACATGTACATAAGCATCACAACCAAACACTCTAAGATGTTGAAGAGAGGGTTTCTTTCCAGACCATACCTCGTGTGGAATTTTATCATCCAACATTGATGAAGGCAATCGATTGACCAAGTAACATGCTGTACCCACTTCCTCTGCCTAGAATTCTTGTCCTAACCCGACACCGCTGAGCATGCTCCTTGATTTTTCCATCAGTGTCTTGTTCATCCTTTTTGCAACTCCATTCTGCTGAGGAGTGTATGGAGTAGTCTTCTGCCTTGCTAGACCACACTTCTTATAGAATTCTTCGAATTCATTTCCGGAGAATTCTCCACCATTATCTGTTCTCAATACCTTTATTTTCTTCTCTGTCTGATTTTCTACCAGAGCCTTAAACTCTTTAAATTTATCAAATACCTCATATTTATTTCTAAGAAAATAAATCCATGTGTTCCTTGAAAAATAATCTATGGATGAAACATAATACATAGATTTACCTAGGGATGGAACAAGAACAGGTCCAAACACATCACTGTGTATCAACTCTAAGATCCCCTTTTCTCTTGTAGCACCATATGGGAATCTTACTCGATTATGTTTACCATATATGCAATGTTCACAGAAATCAAAATCCAGAGTGCAATTAGACATACCTTCAACCATACCTTTACCGTGTAGTGTTCAAAGGCCCTTTTCTCCAATATGTACCAGTCTTTGATGCCACAACATGGTCTCCTTTCTAGGGACAACATTGGTCTTGTCCTCTTTATTTCTCTATTCAGGGACAACAAAACTGTTACACCCATTAGTATAAATGATTCCCAACAACTTGTACAGAGTTCGACACCGAACTCCCCTCATCAACACCATTTCTCCTCGTACCATCTTGCAAGTGTTCTTTCCAAATAAAGTATCCACTTCTGCATCATCCATCTTGCTTACAGATATTAGACTCCTAGCTAGTTTTGGAATGTGCAGAACACCAGGGAGAGTTCTAATCCTTCCATCTTTTAGCAGCAACTTAACCCTTCCACGTCCCAAGATTTTTGTTGTCGAGTCATCTCCTAGGAATACATCACCACC
>ML794484.1:167835-202407 GCA_009831015.1 Picea engelmannii
CTTTGAGGCTAGGATAATAACAATGATAATGGGAGAAGGCATGTCTAACATTAATCTTGAGAGTTTTGTAGTTTTCATCATACCATCAATTTATGGGGCATGAGATAGGTTTTGGGGAAAGAGAGGTGGGTCGACTGACACAGGGGTAGGATTTGAGGGCTGCTTTCCAAATTATAGATGAAATACAATCATATTTAGTAGATGCAAAATTGAGAGATGAGAATAAGGATTAAGGAGGGAGCATTTGGTGGAGGTGGGATGAAAAGATGTTTGGGTCTCCTACCCATTAAATAAATGATGACTTGGGAAATACAACCGATATGAATTGGGGAAACAAAATATGTTGAAATAAAAAATACTCATATAATAGAAAGCTAAGCAAAACAGAGAAATTTTAACTATTTTCAAATGATTTGAGGGATGGGGAAGAAGGGAAACTAGCAGTGTCAAGAATCAAAACAAGGGATAAAAGAATAGTGCAATAAGATCATTTAATTGCATAAACGATCACTAACAAATAATTAACAATAAACTAGATTTCCATGATTGCAATTTCACCAAATCAATTAAGCTGTTGAAGATTTCTCCCAACATATCCGAGTTGGGTGGAGACTTTTGTATTTAGTTAGAGTATTATTCAATCTCATCCTAAAATATTTCTCCCAACTTTTGGTGCTTCATATCCTAGGGTTAGGTTTTTGGATGTCTAGGGTTTTTGGCATTCCTGCTTATTGTAAAAAGGCCTTCAGAGCCTCATTGTAATCATCTTCTTGTGAATGTGAGTAGCTGTCACATCTCTTCTCAGAGATAAGATGCCACCATTCTAGCGAGTCTTTCACTCTGTATTTTTATAGTCTCTGTACATTTATTTCATTAATATAAATCGTGTATTACTGTATATTTTTGTTTATGGTTGCATCTCAGATACATTTCTGTTATATTATTGAATATCTGCGATATCTCTGTGCATTTCTTTATTATATCTCTGATCTCATTTCGTGCCGAAAATAATCCGGATTAGTGGTATCAGAGAAGGCTACTCTTGATTGTTTTTTCAGTGCATGTCCCCGACGAGGTCCGCGTATAGAAAGTTGGGTCTCAATCTTGTCTCTCTTGAAAGCAATTGCTCTTGCACACCCAAGAAACCCTCAATGGTAGAAGAAAAGAAAAACGACAGAGCAGACGATCCTATCAATCTGTTGCTTGAGCAAGCTCTCATGCCACAGAGGGACAAAATGATGGAGAGTTTTTCCCACATCCTTAAATGCCTGTCGATAGCATCAGGCGCATATTCATCAAGCGACCACTTTGGAGGCACCTCGCCTTTCAAGGCACAAGTTAATTTTGATATTCCTGTATTTGAAGGACAGATAGATGCATAAGCCCTAGAAAAATGGTTAACACTGCTAGAAGGTTATTTCTCTGTTCACAACTTTTTCGACAAAGAAAAGATCACCTTCACACTCCTTAAAGCTCTCCCTCATGTTGAACATTGGTAGGAAACTTACTGGGAGCAAAGTTCCACAGAGGAGTCTGGAATTTATGGGGCCGATCCCACTTGGGGTTTTTTGTGGATGTGGTAAAGGAACAATATTACCCTGTTGGAAACTATGAGGACCAGTACATGAGATGGACCAAACTGCGACAAGAGAGGGGCCAAGAAGTTTCGGAGTTCACCAATACCTTCCATACCTTGCGTACCAAGCTGGGTATCAAAGACTCAGAGCGACATTTGGTTCTGAAATACTGTGGGGCTCTGTACAGATACATCCAAACTGAAATGGATATGTTGTTAAAATTGAGAAGAAATTTAAGCACCAGAACAAACGGGAATTTGGGTCTGCAAATCCACAACAACCAAAGTATGATAAAGACATCCCTAACAAACAGTCTCTTGAAAACCAGTCCAAGACACAGGAAAAGAAGGGTCACGGGAAGACAAAGAAGGACATCGAAAAATGGTGTGATTTCCAAAAAATCCCCTGGCACAACACCGATGAATGCCGCTCAAAACAATCATTGGTGGCCAAGATCAAAGACAAGGAGCCAAACCTTGACTCATAATCTGATTATGAAAATACTCATAAAAGACATATCATTGACGCAGACCCCACTGCTATTGTCGCGACTGCAACAATTCAACCAGAAGAACCAACAGATCCTGAAGAGGGGGAGCACCTTTTTCATTCAGAGATGTGGGTGAAGGGGACCCCACTGCATTTTATTCTTGATAGCGGAAGCCAGAAAAACCTCATCTCAGCAGAGGTCGTCAAACAGTTGGAATTTTCAACAACAACACACCCACAACCATACAACATCGGGTGGCTTCGACAAGGACGAGATCTCCGTGTCAGCCAACAGTGCCAATTTTCATTCGGCATGCAACCCTTCAAGGATGAGGTATTATGTGATGTTTCCCCACTGGATGTCTGTGCTGTTCTCTTGGTCCAACCATATATGTGGAGATGCCATGCTGTTTATGAGTCTCGACCCCGTAGTGTCATTGTTACTTTGGCGGGTCATCTCTACAGAATACCAGAGGTAGTTCCAACTATTGTTCCACCTAAAAAATGTCACAAGGTAGTATCTCATAATACAAAATTCAACTTCTTCACAATCTGTTCAAAAGGGAAACAAAAGGACACCGCAACCACTACAGCCTCGCCCCCTGCACCTTCTATCCAACATAAGCAGGTCGAAAAAGTTGCAACAAAGCACAAAGATTCCTTCTGCACACATTCCTCTCATGTAGGTCGACTTTTTGAATAGCCTCAGTTTCAACAGGTTCATGACAAACTTCCACAAACTAAGCAGTGCGATGTCTCCAGCGATACAAGCAGCTCACCAAGATGCAGATCCAACAAATTCTTTTCCCTCTCCCCTGAGAACTCAACGCAATGGAGACCAATTCTTCCTAAGGAGAGAGGATTGATCTAGGTGGATATCGGTGGCCACCCACCTTTTCCAACTGGCTCAAAACAATTTTCTGGCAATTTTGGCAATTTATTATTTTTTAACTTCCGGGGCCATTTTGAGGGCCCAAATGAAGGTTTTTTGCGATCGAGGTTCTCATTGATAGTCAAAGGCATGATTGAGACCAAAAAATGAATCTCCTCGATGATACCTTTCCAGTGAGCTATCACACACCTAAAACATAGATCACATGCAAAAGTTATGACCTCGGGAAGTTGATGTACTCACTGACCCAAACGGGGCCCACATGACTTTTGGTGCTTCATCTACTAGGGTTAGGTTTTTGGATGTCTAGGGTTTTTGGAATTGTTGCTTATTATAAAAATTCCTTCAGAGCGTCATTGTAATCATCTTCTTGCTAATGCGAGTAGCTGTCACATCTCGTCTCAGAGATACGCTACCACCATTCTAGTGAGTCTTTCACTCTATATTTTTAGAGTCTCTGGACATTTATTTCATTAATAGAAATTGTGTTATACTGTATATATCTGTTTATGGTTGCATCTCTGATACATTTCTATTATCTTATTGAATATCTGCGATATCTCTGTGCATTTATTTATTATATCTCCGATCTCATTTTGTGCCGAAAATAATCCGGATCAGTGGTATCAGAGCAGGCTGCTCTTGATTGTTTTTTCAGTGCATGTCCCTGATGAGGTCCAAGTATAGCAAGTTGGGTCTCGAGCTTGTCTCTGTTGAAGGCAATCACTCTCGCAAACCCAATAAACCCTCAAAGGCAGAAGAAAATAAAAACGACAGAGCGGATGATAATATCAATCTACTGCTTGAGCAAGCTCTCACGCGATAGAGGGACAGAATGATGGAGAATTTTTCCCACATCCTTAAACGCCTACCGATGACATCAGGCACATCTTCATCAAGCAGCCACTTTGGATGCACCTCGCCTTTCAAGGCACAAGTTAATTTTGATATTCCTGTATTTGAAGGACAGATATATGTAGAAGCCCTAGAAAAATGGTTAACTCTCCTAGAAGGTTATTTCTCTCTTCACAACTTTTTTGACAAAGAAAAGATCACCTTCACACTCCTTAAAGATCTCACCCACGTCGAACATTGGTGGGAAACTTACTGGGAGCGAAGTTCCATAGAGGAGTCTGGAATATATGGGGCCGATCTCACTTGGGATTTTTTTGTGGATGTGGTAAAGGAACAATATTACCCTATTGGCAACTATGAGGACTAGTACATGAGATGGACCACATTGTGGCAAGAGAGGGGCCAAGCAGTTCTGGAGTTCACCAATACCTTCCATACCTTGCGCACCAAGCTGGGTATCAAAGACTCCAAGTGACATTTGATTCTGAAATACCGTGGGGCTCTACACAAATATATCCAGACTAAAATGGATTTTCTAGACATCTCATCACTCGGTGCTACTTGTCGATATGCTGTTAAAATTGAGCATAAATTTAAGCACTAGAACAAGCAAGAATTCGGGTCTGCAAATCCACAACAACCAAAGTATGACAAAGACGACCCTAACAAACAGTCTCCCGAAAACTAGTCCAAGACACATGAAAAAAAGGGTCACAAGAAGACAAAGAAGGACACTCGAAAATGGTGTGATTTCCACAAAAGCGCTTGGCACAACACCAATGAATGTTGCTCAAAATAGTCATTGGTGGTTGACATCAAAGACAAGGAGTCGAACCGTGACTCAGAATCTGATTATGAAAATACTGGTAAAGGACAGATCATTGACACAGACCCCACTGATATTGTCGCAATCACAAAAATTCAACCAGAAGAACCAACAGATCCTAAAGAGGGGGAGCACCTTTTTCATTCACATATGTGGGTGAAGGGGACCCCACTGCATTTTATTGTTGATAGTGGAAGCCAGCAAAACCTCATCTAAGTAGAGGTCATCAAACAATTGGGATTTTCGATAACACCACACCCGCAACCATGCAACATCGGGTGGCTTCGACAAGGATGAGATCTCCGTGTAAGCCAATAGTGCCGATTTTCATATGGCAACCAACCCTTCAAGGATGAGGTATTATGTGATGTTTCCCCACTGGATGTCTGTGATGTTCTCTTAGGAAAACCATATATGTGGAGACACCATGCTGTTTATGAGTCTCGACCCCGTAGTGTCATTGTTACTTTGGGGGATTATCTCTACAGAATACCAGGGTTAGTTTGAACTATTGTAACACCTAAAAAGTGTCGCAAGGTAGTATCTCATACTACAAAATTCATCTTCTTCACAATATGTTCAAAACGGGAACAAAAGGACACTGTAACCACTATAGCCTCACCCCCTGCACCTTCTATCCAACAGAAGCATGTCGACAAGGTTGCAACAAAGCATAAGGATTCCTTCTGCACACATTCCTCTCATGTAAATCGACTTGTTGAACAACCTCAGCTTCAACAGGTTCATGAAAAACTTCCACAAACTAAGAAGCACGACGTCTCCAGCGATACAAGAAGCTGACCAAGATGATGATACAAAAAATGATTTTCCCTTTCCCTCGGGAACTTAACGCAACGGATACCATTTCTTCCTAAGGAGGGAGGAGTGATCCAGGTGGATATCGGTGGCCACCGACCTTTTTCAACTGGCTCAAAATATTTTTCTGGCAATTTACTATTTTTTAAACTCTGGGGCCATTTTGAGGGCCCCAATGAAGGTTTTTTGAGATAGAGGTTCTCAATCATAGCCAAATGCATGACTGAGGCCCAAAAATGAATCTCCTCGATGATACCTTTTCAATAAGCTATCACACATTCAAAACAGAGATCGTATGCAAAATTTATGACCCCGGGAAGTTGATGTATTCACTTACTCAAACGGGGCCCACATGACTTTTGGCGCTTCATCTCCTAGGGTTAGGTTTTTGGATGTCTATGGGTTTTGGCATTCCTACTTATTGTAAAAATGCCTTCAAAGCCTCATTGTAATCATCTTCTTGTGAATGCGAGTAGCCATCACATCTCTTCTCAGAGATAAGCTGCCACCATTCTAGTGAGTCTTTAACTCTGTATTTTTACAGTCTCTGTAAATTTATTTCATTAATAGAAATCATGTATTACTATATATCTGTGTTTATGGTTTCATTTCTGATACATTTTTGTTATATTACTGAATATCTGTGATATCTCTGTGCATTTCTTTATTATATCTCCGATCTCATTTCGTGCCGAAAATAATCTGGATCAATGGTATTAGAGTAGGCTTCTCTTGATTGTTTTTTTAGTGCATGTCCTCGACGAGGTCCGAGTATAGCAAGTTGGGTCTCGAGCTTGTATCTCTTGAAGACAATTTCTCTCGCACACCCAAGAAAACCTCAATGGAGGAAGAAAATAAAAACGACGGAGTGGACGATCCTATCAATCTGTTTCTTGAGCAAGCTCTCATGTGATAGAGGGACGAAATGATGAAGAATTTTTCCCACATCCTTAAATGCCTGCCGATAGCATCATGCACATCTTCATCAAGGGGCCTCTTTGGAGGCACCTTGCCTTTCAAGGTACAAGTTAATTTTGATATTCCTGTATCTGAAGGACAGATAGATGAAGAATCCCTAGAAAAATGGTTAACTCTGCTAGAAGGTTATTTCTTTGTTCACAACCTTTCCGACAAAGAAAATATCACCTTCGCACTCCTTAAAGCTCTCCCTCATGTCAAACATTGGTGGGAAACTTAATGGGAGCAAAGTTCCACAGAGGATTCTAGAATATATGGGGTCGATCCCACTTGGGATTTTTTTGTGGATGCGGTAAAGGAACAGTATTACCCTGTTGGCAACTATGAGGACTAGTACATGAGATGGACCACACTATGGCAAGAGAGGGGCCAAGCAGTTCTAGAATTCACCAATACCTTCCATACCTTGTGCACCAAGATGGGTATCAAAGACTCCAACCGACATTTGGTTCTGAAATACTGTGGGGATCTACATAGATACATCCAAACTGAAATGGATTTTCTGGACATCTCATCACTCAGTGCTACTTGTCAATATGCTGTGAAAATTGAGTAGAAATTTAAGCACCAGAACAAACGGGAATTCGGGTCTACAAATCCGCAACAACCAAAGTATGACAAAGACAACCCTAAAAAAAAGTGTCCCAAAAACCAGTCCAAGACACAGGAAAAGAAGGGTCATGGGAAGACAAAGAAGGCCACTGGAAAATGTTGTGATTTCCAAAAAATCCCTTGGCACAACACCGATGAATGTCGCTCAAAACATTCATTGTTGGCCTAGATCAAAGACAAGGAGCCGAACCTTGACTCAGAATCTGATTATGAAAATACTAGTAAAGGACAGATCATTGACGCAGACCCCACTGCTATTGTCACGACCACAACATTTCAACCAGAAGAACCAAAAGATCCTGAAGAGGGGGAGCGCCTTTTTCATTCACAGATATGGATGAAGGGGACCCCACTGCATTTTATTATTGATAGCGGAATGTAGAAAAACCTCATCTCAACAGATGTCGTCAAATAGTTGGGATCGTCGACAACACCACACCTACAACCATACAACATTGGGTGGCTTTGGCAAGGACGAGATCTCCGTGTCATCCAACAGTGCTGATTGTCATACGACATCCAACCCTTCAAGGATGAGGTATTATGTGATGTTTCCCCACTGGATGTCTGTGATGTTCTCTTGGTCTAACCATATATGTGGAGATGCCATGCTGTTTATGAGTCTCGACCCCATAGTGTCATTGTTACTTTAAGGGGTCATCTCTATAGAATACCAGAAGTAGTTCCAAGCTGCCACCATTCTAGCGAGTCTTTCACTCTGTATTTTTACAGTCTCTGTACATTTATTTCATTAATAGAAATCATGTATTACTGTATATCTGTGTTTATTGTTGCATCTTTGATACATTTATGTTATATTATTGAATATCTACAATATCTTTGTGCATTTCTTTATTATATATCCGATCTCATTTCATGCCGAAAATAATCCGGATCAGTGGTATCAAAGCAGGCTACTCTTGATTGTTTTTTTAGTGCATGTCCCCGACGAGGTCTGAGTATAGCAAGTTGTGTCTCGAGCTTGTCTCTCTTGAATGAAATCGCTCTCACACACCCAAGAAACCCTCAATGGTGGAAGAAAATAAAAATGACGGAGCAGACAACCCTATCAATCTGTTGCTTGAGCAAGCTCTCATGCGACAGAGGGATGAAATGATAGAAAATTTTTCCCACGTCCTTAAATGCCTGTCGATAGCATTAGGGGTATATTGATCAAGAGACCACTTTGGAGGCACCTCGCCTTTCAAGGCACAAGTTAATTTTGATATTCCTATATTTGAAGGATAGATAGATGCATAGCCCTAGAAAAATGGTTAACTCTGCTAGAAGGTTATTTCTCCGTTGACAACTTTTTTGACAAAGAAAAGATAACCTTTGCACTCCTTAAAGCTCTCCCTCACATTGAACATTGGTGGGAAACTTACTGGGAGAAAAGTTCCATAGGGGAGTCTGGAATATATGGGGCCGATCCCACTTGGGATTTTTTTGTGGATGCGGTAAAGGAACAATATTACACTGTTGGCAACTATGAGAACCCGTACATGAGATGGACCACACTACGGCAAGAGAGGGGCCAAGAATTTTCAGATTTCACCAATACCTTCCATACCTTGTGCACCAAGCTAGGTATCAAAGACTTCGAGTGACATTTGGTTTTGAAATACCGTGGGGCTCTACACCGATACATCTAGACTGAAATGGATTTTCTGGGCATCTCATCACTCGGTGCTGCTTGTCGATATGCTGTTAAAATTGAGCAAAAATTTAAGCACCATAACAAATGGGAATTCAGGTCTGCAAATCTGCAACAACCAAAGTATGACAAAGACGACCTTAACAAGCAGTCTCTCGAAAACCAGTCCAAGACACAGGAAAAGAAGGGTCAAGGGAAGACAAAGAAGGACACTGGAAAATTGTGTGATTTTCACAAAAGCCCCTGGCACAACATCGATGAATGTCTCTCAAAACAGTCATTGGTGGCTGAGATCAAAGACAAGGAGCCAAACCTTGACTCAGAATCTGATTATGAAAATAATGGTAAAGGACAGATCATTGACGCAGACCCCACTGCTATTGTCACGGTCGCAACAATTCAACCAGAAGAACCATCAGATCCTGAAGACAGGGATCACCTTTTTCATTCATAGAAGTGGGTGAAGGGGACACCACTGCATTATATTGTTGATAGGGGAAGTCAGAAAAACCTCATCTCAACAGAGGTAATCAAACAGTTGATATTGTCGACAACACCACACCCACAACCATACAACACCGGGTGTCTTCGGCAAGGACGATATCTCTGTGTCACCCAACAGTGCCGATTGTCATACGACATCCAACCCTTAAAGAATGAGGTATTATGTGATGTTTCCCCACTGGATGTCTGTGATGTTCTCTTGGGCCAACCATATATGTGGAGACGCCATGCTGTTTATGAGTCTGGACCCTATAGTTTCATTGTTACTTTGGGGGGTCATCTCTACAGAATACCAGAGGTAGTTCCAACTATTGTTCCACCTAAAAAGTGTCACAAGGTAGTATCTCATAATGCAAAATTTAGCTTCTTCACAATCTGTTCAAAAGGGGAACATAAGGACACTGCAACCACTACAACCTCACCCCCTGCACCTTCTATCCAACAGAAGCAGGTCGACAAGTTTGCAACAAAGCACAAAGATTCTTTTTGCACATATTCCTCTCATGTAGCTCAACTTGTTGAACAACCTCAGCTTCAATAGGTTCATGACAAACTTCCACAAACTAAGCATCGCGACGTCTCTAGCGATACAAGCAACTCACCAAGATGCATATCCAACAAATGCTTTTCTCTCTCCCCCGGGAACTCAACACAATGGAGACTAATGATTCCTAAGGAGGGAGGATTGATCCAGGTGGATATCGGTGGCCATCCACCTTTTCCAACTGGCTCAAAACAATTTTCTGGCAATTTACTATTTTTTAACTTCCGGGTCCATTTTGAGGGCCCAAATTAAGGTTTTTCGAAATCGAGGTTTTCAATCATAGCCAAAGGTAGGATTGTGGGAAAACAATCAATATCCTCGATGATACCCTTCCAACGAGCTATCACACGCCTAAAACATAGATCGTATGCAAAAGTTACGACCTCGGGAAGTTGATGTACTCACTTACCCAAACGGGGCGCAGATGACTTTTGGTGCTTCATCTCCTAGGGTTAGGTTTTTGGATGTTTAGGGTTTTTGGCATTCCTGCTTATTGTAAAGCACATATATTTCTTCTGCACACATTCCTCTCATGTAGCTTGACTTGTTGAACAACCTCAACTTCAACAAGTTCATGACAAACTTCCACAAACTAAGCAGCACGATGTCTCCAGCGATATAAGCAGCTCACCAAGATGCAGATCCAACAAATGTTTTTCCCTCTCCCCTGGGAACTCAACACAATGGATACCATTGCTTCCTAAGGAGGGAATATTGATCCAGGTGGATATCAGTGGCCAACCACCTTTTCCAATTGGCTCAAAACAATTTTCTGGCAATTTTGGCAATTTACTATTTTTTTATCTTCCGCGGCCATTTTGAGGGCCCAAATGAAGGTTTTTCACGATTGAGGTTCTCAATGATACATAAAGGCATGATTGAGGCCTCAAAATGAATCTCCTTGACGATACCTTTCAAATGAGCTATCACACGCCTAAAACGAAGATCATATGCAAAAGTTACGACCCCGGGAAGTTGACGTACTCACATACCCAAACGGGGCCCACATGACTTTTGGCGCTTCATATCCTTGGTTTAGGTTTTTGGATGTCTAGGGATTTTTGCATTCTTGCTTATTGTAAAAATGCCTTCAGATCCTCATTGTAATCATCTTCTTGCGAACGTGAGTAGTCGTCACATCTCTTCTCAGAGATAAGCTGCCACCATTCTAGTGAGTCTTTCACTCTGTATTTTTACAGTCTCTATAAATTTATTTCATTAATAGAAATCGTGTATTACTGTATATCTGTGTTTATGGTTGCATCTCCGATACATTTCTGTTATATTATTGAATATCTGCTATATCTCTATACATTTCTTTACTATATCTCCGATCTCATTTCATGCCGAAAATAATTCGGATCAGTGGTATTAGAGCAGACTGCTCTTGATTGTTTTTCAGTGCATGTCCCCGACGAGGTCCGAGTATAGAAAGTTGGGTCTTGATCTTGTCTCTCTTGAAGAAAATCACTCTCGCACACCCAAGAAACCCTCAATGGCAGAATAAAAGAAAAACGACAGAGGGAACGATCCTATCAATTGAGCAGAAATTTATGCACCAGAACAAACGAGAATTTGGGTCTGCAAATCCGCAACAACCAAAGTATGACAAAGACGGCCATAAAAAATAGTGTCCCAAAAACCAGTCCAAGACATAGAAAAAGAAGGGTCACGGGAAGACAAAGAAGGACAAAGGAAAATGGTGTGATTTCAAAACCCCCTGGCACAACACCAATGAATGTCACTCAAACCAGTCATTGGTGGCTGAGATCAAAGACAAGGAGTTGAACCCTGAATCAAAATTTGATTCTTAAAATACTGGTAAAGGACAGATCACTGACGTAGACCCGACTGCTATTGTCATGAACACAACAATTCAACCAGAAGAATCAATAGATCCTGAAGAGGGGGAGCGCCTTTTTCATTCACAGATGTGGGTGAAGGGGACCCCACTGCATTTTATTGTTGATAGCGAAAGGCAGAAAAACCTCATCTCAGCAGAGGTTGTCAAATAATTGGGATTGTTGACAACACCACACTCGCAGCCATACAACATCAGGTGGCTTCGACAAGGATGAGATCTCCGTGTCAGCCAACAGTGGCGATTGTCATACGACATCCAACCCTTCAAGGATGAGGTATTATGTGATGTTGCCCCACTAGATCTTTGTGATGTTCTATTGGTCCAACCATATATGTGGAGACGCCATGCTATTTATGAGTCTCAACCCCGTAGTGTCATTGTTACTTTGGGGATTCATCTCTACAGAATACCAGAGGTAGTTACAACTATTGTTCCACCTAAAAAGTGTCGTAAGGTAGTATCTCATATTGCAAAGTTCAACTTCTTCACAATTTGTTCAAAAGGGGAACATAAGGATATTGAAACCACTACAGCCTCACCCCCTGCACCTTCTATCCAACATAAGCAGGTCGACAAGGTTGCAACAAAGCACAAATATTCTTTCTACAAACATTCCTCTCATGTAGTTCAACTTGTTGAACAACCTCAGCTTCAACAGGTTGATGCCAAACTTCCACAAACTAAGCAACGCGACGTCTCCATCGAAACAAATAGCTCACCAAGATGCAGATCCAACAAATGATTTTCCCTCTCCCCCGGAAACTCAACGTAATGGAGACCATTGCTTCCTAAGGAGGAAGTATTGATCCAATTGGATATCGGTGGCCACCCACCTTTTCCAACTCGCTCAAAATAGTTTTCTGGTAATTTTTGTAATTTACTATTTTTTAACTTCCGGGGCCATTTTGAGGACCCAAATGAAGGTTTTTCAAGATAGAGGTTCTCAATGATAGTTAAAGGCATTATCAAGGCCCCAAAAAGAATCTGCTCGATGATACCTTTCCAACGAGCTATCACATTCCTGAAACAAGGATAGTATGCAAAAGTTACGACCCCGAGAAGTTGATGTACTCACTTACCCAAACGGGGCCCACATGACTTTTGGTGCTTCATCTCCTAGTGTTAGGTTTTTGGATGGATAGGGATTTTGGCATTCCTGCTTATTGTAAAAATTCCTTTAGAGCCTTATTGTAATCATATTCTTGCGAATGGAAGTAGCCGTCACATCAATTCTCAGAGATAAGCTACGACCATTCTAGCGAGTCTTTCACTTTGTTTTTTTACAGTCTCTGTACATTTATTTCATTAATAGAAATCATGTATTACTGTATATCTGTGTTTATGGTTGCATCTATGATACATTTCTATTATATTATTGAATATCTGTGATATCTCTGTGCATTTCTTTATTATATCTCCAATCTCATTTCGTGCCGAAAATAATCCGGATCAGTGATATCAGAGCAGGCTGCTCTTGATTGTGTTTTCGGTGCATGTCCCCGACGAGGTCCGAGTATAGAAAGTTGGGTCTTGAGCTATTCTCTCTTGAAGGGAATAACTCTTGCAAACCCAAGAAATCCTCAATGGCGGAAGAAAAAAAAAACGATGAAGTAGATGATATAATCAATCTGCTGCTTGAGCAAGCTCTCACGTGACAGAGGGACGAAATGATGGAGAATTTTGCCCACATCCTTAAACGCCTGCTGATAGCATCAGGCACATCTTCATCAAGTGGCCACTTTGGAGGCACCTTGCCTTTCAAGGCACAAGTTAATTTTGATATTCCTGTATTTGAAGGATAGATAGATGCATAAGCCCTAGAAAAATGGTTAACTCTCCTAGAAGGTTATTTCTCTGTTCACAACTTTTCTGACAAAGAAAATATCACCTTCACACTCTTTAGAGAACTCCCTCACATCGAATATTGGTGAGAAACATACTGGGAGCAAATTTCCATAGAGGAGTTTGGAATATATGGGGCCAATCCCACTTGGGATTTTTTTGTGGATGAGGTAAAGGAACAATATTACCCTGTTGGCAACTATGAGGACCAGTACATGAGATGGACCACACTGTGACAAGAGAGGGGCCAAGCAGTTTCGGAGTTCACCAATACCTTCCATACCTTGCACACCAAGATGGGTATCAAAGACTCCGAGCGACATTTGGTTCTGAAATACCGTGGGGCTCTACACAGATAAATCCAAACTGAAATGGATTTTCTAGACATCTCATCACTCGGTGCAGCTTGTCGATATGCTGTTAAATTTGAGCATAAATTTAAGCACCAGAACAAATGGGAATTCAGGTCTGCAAATCCACAACAACCAAAGTATGACAAAGACGACCCTAACAAACAGTGTCCCAAAAACTAGTCCAAGACATAGGCAAAGAAGGGTCATGGGAAGACGAAGAAGGACACTGGAAAATTGTGTGATTTCCACAAAATCCCCTGCCACAACACCGATGAATGTCATTCAAAACAGTCATTGGTGGCCGAGATCAAAGACAAGGAGCCGAACCCTAACTCAGAATATGATTATGAAAATACTGGTAAAGGACAGATCATTGACGCAGACACTACTGCTATTGTCGCGACCACAACAATTAAACCAGAAGAACCAACAGATCCTGAATTGGGGGAGTGTCTTTTTCATTCACAGATGTGGGTGAAGGGGACCTCGCTGCATTTTATTGTTGATAGCGGAAGCCAGAAAAACCTGATATCAATAGAGGTCTTCAAACAGTTGGGATTGTCGACAACACCACACCCGCAACCATACAACATCGGGTGGCTTCGGTAAGGACGAGATATCTGTGTCAGCCAATAGTGCCGATTGTCATATGACATCTGACCCTTTAAGTATGAGGTATTATGTGATGTTTCCCCATTGGATGTCTTTGATGTTCTCTTGTGCCAACCATATATGTGGAGACGCCATACTATTTATGAGTCTCAACCCCGTAGTGTCATTGTTACTTTGGGGGCTCATCTCTACAGAATACTAGAGGTAGTTCCAACTATCGTCCCACCTAAAAAGTGTTGCAACATAGTATCACATACTGCAAAATTCAGCTTCTTCACAATCTGTTCAAAAGGGGAACATAAGGACACTACAACCACTACAGCCTCGCCTCCTACACCTTCTATCCATTATAAGCAGGTCGAAAGGGTTGCAACAAAGAAAAAAGATTCCTTCTGCACACATTCCTCTCATGTAGCTCGACTTGTTGAATAGCCTCAACTTCAACAGGTTCATGACAAACTTCCACAAACTAAGCAGCGCGATGTCTCCAACGATACAAGCAGCTCACCAAGATGCAGATCCAACAAATGTTTTTCCCTCTCTCCTATGAACTCAATGCAATGGATACCATTGCTTCCTAAGGAGGGAGGATTGATCTAGGTGGATATCGGTGGCCACCCACCTTTTCCAACTGACTCAAAATAGTTTTCTGGCAATTTACTATTTTTTAACTTCCGGGGGCATTTTGAGGGCCCAAATGAAGGTTTTTCGAGATCGAGGTTTGCAATGATATTTGAAAGCATGAATGATGCCCCAAAATGAATCTCCTTGATGATACATTTCCAACGAGCTATCACATGCCTAAAATGAAGATTGTATGCAAAAGTTACGATCCCGAGAAGTTGATGAACTCACTTACCCAAACGAGGCCCACATGACTTTTGGCGCTTCATCTCCTAGGGTTAAGGTTTTGGATGTCTAGGGTTTTTGACATTCCTGCTTATTGTAAAAAGGTCTTCAGAGCCTCATTGTAATCATCTTCTTGCGAATGTGAGTAGCCGTCACATCTCTTCTCAGAGATAAGCTGCCACCATTCTAGCGAGTCTTTTACTCTGTATTTTTACAGTCTCTGTACATTTCTTTCATTAATATAAATCATGTATTATTGTATATCTCTATTTATGGTTGCATATCTGATATATTTATGTTATATTATTTAATCTTTGCGATATCTCTGTGCATTTCTTTATTATATCATCGATCTCATTTCGTGCTGAAAATAATCCGGATCAGTGGTATCAGAGCAGGCTGCTCTTGATTTTTTTTTTCAGTGCATGTCCCCGACAAGGTCCGAGTATAGAAGGTTGGGTCTCAAGCTTGTCTCTCTTAAAGGAAATCACTCTCGCACACCCAAGAAACCATCAATGGCGGAAGAAAAGAAAAACGATGAAGCAGGCGATCCTATCAATCAGTTGCTTGAGCAAGCTCTCACGCGACAGAGGGACGAAATGATGGAGAATTTTTCCCACATCCTTAAACGCCTGTCGATAGCATCAGGCACATCTTCATCAAGTGACCACTTTGGAGACACCTCGCCTTTCAAGGCACAAGTTAATTTTGATATTCCTGTATTTGAAGGACAGATAGATGCATAAGCCCTATAAAAATGGTTAACTCTGCTAGAAGGTTATTTCTCTGTTCACAACTTTTCCAACAAAGAAAAGATCACCTTTGCACTCCTTAAAGCTCTTCCTCATATCAAACATTGGTGGGAAACTTACTAGGAGCAAAGTTCCACATAGGAGTCTAGAATATATGGGCCGATCCCACTTGGGATTTTTTTGTGGATGTGGTAAAGGAACAATATTACCCTGTTGGCAACTATGAGGACAAGTACATGAGATGGACCACACTGTGGAAAGATAGGGGCCAAGAAGTTCTAGAGTTCACCAATACCTTCCATACCTTGCAAACTAAGCTAGGTATCAAAGTCTCCGAGCGACATTTGGTTCTGAAATACCACGGGGCTCTACACAGATACATTCAAACTAAAATGGATTTTCTGGACATCTCATCACTTGGTGTTGCTTGTCGATATGCTGTTAAAATTGAGAAGAAATTTAAGCACCAGAACAAATGGGAATTTTGGTCTGCAAATCCGCAACAACCAAAGTATGACAAAGATGACCTTAACAAACAGTTTCTCGAAAAGCACTCCAAGACATAGGAAAAGAAGGGTCACGGGAAGACAAAGAAGGACACCAAAAAATGGTGTGATTTCCACAAAATCCCCTGGCATAACACCGATGAATGTCGCTCAAAACAGTCATTGGGTGCCGAGGTCAAAGACAATGAGCCAAACCCTGACTCAGAATCTGATTCTGAAAACACTGGTAAATGGCAGATCATTGACACAGAACCCACTGCTATTATCGTGACCGCATTAATTCAACTAGAAGAACCAACATATCCCGAAGATGGGGAGTGCCTTTTTCATTCACAGATGTGGGTGAAGGGAACCCCGCTGCATTTTATTGTTGATAGCAGAATCCAGAAAAACCTCATCTCAGCAGAGGTCATCAAACAATTGGTATTGTCGACAACACCACACCCACAACCATACAACATCATGTGGCTTCGGCAAGGACGAGATCTCTGTGTCAGCCAACAATGTCGATTGTCATACGACATCCAACCCTTCAAGGATGAGGTATTATGTGATGTTTCCCCACTGGATGTCTGTGATGTTCTCTTGGGCCAACCATACATGTGGAGACGCCATGCTATTTATGAGTCTTGACCCCATAGTGTCATTGTTACTTTGGGGGGTCATCTCTACAGAATACTAGAGATAGTTCCAACTATTTTTCCACCTAAAAAGTGTCACAAGGTAGTATCTCATACTGCAAAATTCAACTTCTTCATAATTTGTTCAAAAGGGGAACATAAGGACATTGCAACCACTACAGCCTCACCCCTTGCACCTTCTATCCAACAGAAGCAGGTCGAAAAGGTTGCAACAAAGCACAAAGATTCCTTATGCACGCATTCCTCTCATGTAGCTCGACTTGTTGAACAGCCTCAGCTTCAACAGGTTCATGACAAACTTCCACAAACTAAGCAGTGCGGTGTCTCCAACAATACAAGCAGCTCACCCAGATGTAGATCCAACAAATTCCTTTTCCTCTCCCCCGAGAAATCAACGCGATGGAGACCATTTCTTCCTAAGTAGGGAGGATTGATCTAGGTGAATATCGGTGGCCACCCACCTTTTCCAACTGGTTCAAAACAATTTTCTGGCAATTTTGGCAATTTACTATTTTTTAACTTCCGTGGCCATTTTGAGGGCCCAAATGAAGGTTTTTCGAGATCGAGGTTCTCAATGATATCCGAATACATGATTTGTGCCCAAAAATGAATATCCTCGATGATGCCTTTCCAACAAGCTATCACATGCCTAAAACATAGATCATATGCAAGAGTTATGACCTCGAGAAGTTGATGTACTCACTTACTCAAACAGGGCCCACATGACTTTTGATGCTTCATCTCCTAGGGTTAGGTTTTTGGATGTCTAGGGTTTTTGTCATTTTTGATTATTGTAAAACGACCTTCAGAGCCTCATTGTAATCATCTTCTTATGAATGCAAGCAGCCATCACATCTCTTCTCAGAGATAAGCTGCCACCATTTTAGCTAGTCTTTCACTCTGTATTTTTACAGTCTCTGTACATTTGTTTCATTAATAGAAATCATCCATTACTATATATATATGTTTATGGTTGCATATCTGATACATTTATGTTATATTATTTAATATCTGCGATATCTCTGTGCATTTCCTTATTATATCTCTGATCTCATTTCGTGCCGAAAATAATAGGGATCAGTGGTATCAGAGCAGGCTGCTCTTGATTGTTTTTTCAGTGCATGTCCCCGACGAGGTCCGAGTATAGCAAGTTGGGTCTCAAGCTTTTCTCTCTTGAAAGAAATCAATCTCGCACACCCAAGAAACCCTCAATGGCGGAAGAAAATAAAAACGACGGAGCGAACGATGTTATCAATCTGTTGCTTGAGCAATCTCTCACGTGACAGAGGGACGGAATGATGGAGAATTTTTCCCACATCCTTAAATGCCTGTCGATAGCATCAGATGCATCTTCATCAAGTGACCACTTTCGGGGCACCTCGCCTTTCAAGGCACAAGTTAATTTTGATATTCCTATATTTGAAGGACATATAGATGCACAATCCCTAGAAAAATGGTTAACTATGCTAGAAGGTTATTTCTTTGTTCACAACTTTTCCGACAAAGAAAAGATCACCTTCGCACTCCTTAAATCTCTCCTTCATGTCGAACATTGGTGGGAAACTTACTGGGAGAAAAGTTCCACAGACGAGTTTGGAATATATGGGGCCAATCCCACTTGGGATTTTTTTGTGGATGCAGTAAAGGAACATTATTACCCTGTTAGCAACTATGAGGACCAGTACATGAGATGGACCACACTGCGAAAAGAGAGGGGAAAAGCTATTCCGGAGTTCACCAATACCTTCCATACCTTGCGCACCAAGCTAGGCATAAAATACTCCGAGCAACATTTGGTTCTGAAATACCGTGGGGATCTACACAGATACATCCAGACTGAAATTGATTTTCTGGACATCTCATCACTCAGTGCTGCTTGTCAATATGCTGTTAAAATTGAGCAGAAATTTAAGCACCAGAACAAACGGGAATTCGGGTTTCCAAATCCGCAACAAACAAAGTATGACAAAGACGACCCAAACAAACAGTCTCCCGAAAACCAGTCCAAGACACAGGAAAAGAAGGGTCACAGGAAGACAAAGAAGGACACCGAAAAATGGCGTGATTTCCACAAAATCCCTCGACAGAACACCGATGAATGTCACTAAAAGTAGTCATTGGTGCCCGAGATCAAAGACAAGGAGTCAAACCATGACTCAGAATCTAATTATGAAAATACTGGTAAAGGATAGATCATTGACGCAGACCCCACTTCTATTGTCGTGACCGCAAGAATTCAACCAGAAGAACCAACAGATCCTAAAGAGGGGGAGCACCTTTTTCATTCGTAGATGTGGGTGAAGGGGACCCCGCTGCATTTTATTTTTGATAGCGGAAGCCAGAAAAACCTCATCTCAACAGAGGTCCTCAAATAGTTGGGATTGTCGACAACACCACACCCGCAACCATACAACATCGGGTGGTTTCGGCAAGGATGAGATCTCTGTGTCAGCCGACAGTGCCGATTGTCATACGGCATCCAACCCTTCAAGGATGAGGTATTATGTGATTTTTCCCCACTGGATGTCTGTGATGTTCTCTTGGGCCAACCATATATGTGGAGAAACCATACTGTTTATGACTCTCAACCCTGTAGTGTCATTGTTACTTTGGGGGGTCATCTCTACAGAATACCAGAGGTAGTTAAAACTATTTTTCCACCTAAAAAGTGTCACAAGGTAGTATCTCGTACTACAAAATTCAGCTTCTTCACAATCTGTTCAAAAGGGGAATAGAAGGATACTGCAACCACTACAACCTCGCCCCTTGCACCTTCTATCCAACAAAAGCAGGTCGAAAAGGTTGCAGAAAAGCACAAAGATTCATTTTGCACACATTCCTCTCATGTATTTCGACTTTTTGAATAGACTCTGCTTCAATAGGTTCATGACAAACTTTTACAAACTAAGCATCGCGACATCTCTAGTGATACAAGTAGCTCACCAAGATGCAGATCCAACAAATGATTTTCCCTCTCTCCTGGGAACTCAATGCAATGGAGACCATTGCTTCCTAAGGAGGGAGGATTGACCCAGGTGGATATTGGTGGCCACCCACCTTTTCCAACTGGCTCAAAACAATTTTTTGGCAATTTTGGCAATTTACTATTTTTTAACTTCCGGGGCCATTTTGAGAGCCCAAATGAAGGTTTTTTGATATTGAGGTTCTCAATGATATCTAAAGGCATTATTGATTCCTCACAATGAATCTCCTCGACTATACCTTTCCAACGAGCTATCACACGCCTAAAACGGAGATCGTATGCAAAAGTTACGACCCCGGGAAGTTGATGTACTCACTTACCCAAACAGGGCCCACATGACTTTTGGTGCTTCATCTCCTAGGGGTAGGTTTTTGGATGTCTAGGGTTTTTGGGATTCCTTCTTACTGTAAAAAAGGCATTTATAGCCTCTTTGTAATCATCTTCTCTCGAACGCGAGTAGCCGTCACATCTCTTCTCAGAGATAAGCTGCCACCATTCTGGTGAGTCTTTCACTCCATATTTTTACAGTCTCTGTACATTTCTTTCATTAATGGAAATCGTGTATTATTGTATATCTCTATTTATGGTTGCATCTCTGATACATTTATGTTATATTATTGAATATTTGTGATATCTCTATGAATTTCTTTATGATATCTCCGATCTCATTTCGTGTCGAAAATAATCCGGATCAGTGGTATCAGAGCAGGCTACTCTTGATTGTTTTTTCAGTGCATGTCCCCAACGAGGTCTGAGTATAGCAGTTTTGGTCTTGAGCTTGTCTATCTTGAAGGAAATTTCTACCGCACACCCAAGAAAACCTCAATTGTGGAAGAAAAGAAAAATGACAGAGTGAGCAATCCTATCAATCTGTTGCTTTAGCAAGCTTTCACGTGATAGAGGGACGAAATGATGGAGAATTTTTCCCACATCCTTAAATTCCCGTCGATAGCATTAGGCAAATCTTCATCAAGCGACCAATTTGGAGGCACCTTTCCTATCAAGGCATAAGTTAATTTTGATATTCCTGTATTTGAAGGACAGATAGATGCAAAAGCCCTTGAAAAATGGTTGACTCTGCTAGAAGGTTATTTCTTTGTTCAAAACTTTTCCGACAAAGAAACGATCACCTTAAAACTCCTTAAAGCTCTCCCTCATGTCGAACATTGGTGGGAAACTTACTGGGAGCAAAGTTCCATAGAGGATTCTAGAATATATGGGGCCGATCCCACTTTGGATTTTTTTGTGGATGCGGTAAAGGAACAATATTACCCTGTTGGCAACTATGAGGACCAGTACATGAGATGGACCAAACTGTGGCAATAGAGGGGCCAAGTAGTTTTGTAGCTCACCAATAACTTCCATACCTTATGCACTAAGCTGGGTATCAAATATTACGAGCGACATTTGGTTTTGAAATACAGTGGGGCTCTACACAGATACATCTAGACTGAAATGGATTTTTTGGACATCTCATCACTCGGTACTGCTTGTCAATATGCTGTTAAAATTGAGCAGAAATTTAAGTACCACAACAAAGGTGAATTTGGGTCTCCAAATATGCAAGAACCGAAGTATGAAAAAGAGGGCCTTGACAAATAGTCTCCCGAAAACCAGTCCAAGACATAGGAAAAGAAGGGTCATGGGAAGAGAAAGAAGGACACTGAAAAATAATGTGATTTCAACAAAAGCCTCTGGCACAACACCGATGAATGTCACTCAAAATAGTGATTGGTGGCCGAGATCAAAGACAAGGAGCCGAACCCTAACTCAGAATCTGATTCTGAAAATACTGGTAAAGGAAAGATCATTGACGCAGACCCCACTGCTATTGTCGTGACCACAAAAATTCAACCAGAAGAACCAACAGATCTTGAAGAGGGGCACTGCCTTTTTCATTCATAGATGTGGGTTAAGGGGACCCCGCTGCATTTTATTGTTGATAGCAGAAGCCAGAAAAACCTCATTTCAGTAGAGGTCATCAAATAGTTGGGATTGTCGACAACACCACACCCACAGCCATACAACATCGGGTGGCTTCGTCAAGGACAAGATCTTCGTGTCAGCCAACAATGCCGATTGTCATACGACATCCAACCCTTCAAGGATGAGGTATTATGTGATGTTGCCCCATAGGATATCTGTGATGTTCTCTTAGGCCAACCATACATGTGGAGACGCCATGCTGTTTATGAGTTTCGACCTCGTAGTGTCATTGTTACTTTGGGGGGTCATATCTACAGAATACCAGAGGTAGTTCCAACTATTGTTCCACCTAAAAAGTGTCACAAGTTAGTATCTCATACTGCAAAATTCAGCTTCTTCATAATCTGTTCAAAAGGGGAACAAAAGGACACTGCAACCACTACAGCTTCACCCCCTGCACCTTCTATCCAATAGAAGCAGGTCGACAAGGTTGCAAAAAAGAACAAATATTCCTTCTACACACATTCCTCTCATGTAGCTCAACTTGTTGAACAACCTTAGCTTCAACAGGTTCATGACAAACTTCCACAAACTGAGCAACGTGACGTCTCCAACAATACAAGCAGCTCACCAAGATGCAGATCCAACAAATTCTTTTCCCTCTCCCCCGAGAACTCAACGCAATGGAGACCATTGATTCCTAGGGAGGGATGATTGATCTAGGTGGATATTGGTGGCCACCCACCTTTTCCAACTAGCTCAATACAATTTTCTGTCAATCTTGACAATTTACTATTTTTTAACTTCCGGGGCCATTTTGAGCGCCCAAATGAAGATTTTTCGAGATAGAGGTTTTCAATGATATTTGATGGCATGATTGAAGACCTAAAATAAATATCCTCGACGATACCTTTCCAACGAGCTAACACACGAATAAAACAAAGATCGTATGGAAAAGGTACGACCCCGAGAAGTTGATGTACTCACTTACCCAAACGGGGCCCACATGACTTTTGGCACTACATCTCCTAGGGTTAGGTTTTTGGATGTCTAGGATTTTTGGCATTCCTGTCTATTGTAAAAATTCCTTTAGATCCTCATTGTAATCATCTTCTTATGAATGCGAGTAGCTGTCACATCTCTTCTCAGAGGAGTCTAGAATATACGGGGCCGATCCCATTTGGGATTTTTTTGTGGATGCGGTATTGGAACAATATCACCCTGTTGGAAACTATGAGGACCAATACATGAGATGGACCACACTATGGCAAGAGAGGGGCCAAGAAGTTACGAATTTCACCAATACCTTCCATACCTTGTGCACCAAGCTGGGTATCAAAGACTTCGAGCGACATTTGGTTCTGAATTACCGTGGGGCTCTACACAGATACATCCAGACTGAAATGGATTTTCTGGACATCTCTTTGGCCAACCATACATGTGGAGACACAATTATATTTATGAGTCTTGACACCGTAGTGTCATTGTTACTTTGGGGGGTCATCTCTACAGAATACCAGAGGTAGTTCCAACTATTTTTCCACCTAAAAAGTGTCGCAAGGTAGTATCGCATACTAAAAAATTCAGCTTCTTCACAATCTGTTCAAAAGGGGAACAGAAGGACACTGCAACAACAACAACCTCACCCGCTGCACCTTCTATCCAATAGAAGCAGGTCTACAAGGTTGCAACAAAGCAAAAATATTCCTTCTACACACATTCCTCTCATGTAGCTCGACTTGTTGAACAACCTCAGCTTCAATAGGTTCATGACAAACTTCCACAAACTAAGCAACACGACGTCTCCAGTGATACAAGCAGCTCACCAAGATGGATATCCAACAAATGCTTTTCCCTCTCCCTCAAGAACTCAATGCATTGGAGACCATTTCTTACTAAGGAGGGAGGATTGATCCAGGTGGATATCAGTGGCCACCCACCTTTTCCAACTGGCTCAAAACAGTTTTCTGGCAATTTTGACAATTTACTATTTTTTTAACTTTCGAGGCCATTTTGAGGGCCCAAATGAAGGCTTTTAGAGATTGAGGTTCTCAATTATAGTTAAAGGAATAATTTAGGCCCCAAAATGAATCTCCTCGACGATACCTTTCCAACGAGCTATCACACGCCTAAAACATAGATTGTATGCAAAAGTTACGACACCGGGAAGTTGATGTACTCACTTACCCAAACAGGGCCCACATGAATTTTGGCGCTTCATCTCCTAGGGTTATGTTTTTGGATGTCTAGGGTTTTCGACATTCCTGCTTATTGTAAAAAGGCCTCCAGAGCATCATTGTAATCATCTTCTTGCGAATGCGAGTAGCCGTCATATCTCTTCTAAGAGATAAACTGCCACCATTCTGGCGAGTCTTTCAGTCTATATTTTTACAGTCTCTGTAAATTTCATTCATTAATAGAAATCGGGTATTACTGTATATATGTGTTTATGGTTTCATATTTGATACATTTCTATTATATTATTTAATATTTGTGATATCTCTGTGCATTTCTTTATTATATCTCCGATCTCATTTCATGTCGAAAATAATCCAGATCAGTGGTAACAGAGCAGGCTGCTCTTGATTGTTTTTTCAGTGCATGTCCCTAACAAGGTCCGAGTATAATAGGTTTGGTCTCGAGCTTGTATCTCTTGAAGGCAATCTCTCTTGCACACCCAAGAAACCCTCAATGGCGGAAGAAAAGAAAAATGATGGAGCAGACGATCCTATCAATCTGTTGCTTGAGCAAGCTCTCACGTGATAGAGGGATGAAATGATGGAGAATTTTTCCTACATCCTTAAATGCCTGCCGATAGCATTAGGCACATCTTCATCAAGCGGCCAATTTGGAGGCACCTCACCTTTCAAGGCATAAGTTAATTTTGATATTCTTGTATTTGAAGGATAGATAGATGCAGAAGCCCTAGAAAAATGGTTAACTCTTCTAGAAGGTTATTTCTCTGTTCACAACTTTTCCGACAAAGAAAAGATCACCTTCGCACTCCTTAAACCTCTCCATGTTGAACATTGGTGGGAAACTTACTGGGAGAAAAGTTCCACAGAGGATTCTGGAATATATGGGGCCGATCCCACTTGGGATTTTTTTGTGGATGAGGTAAGGGAATAGTATTACCCTGTTGGCAACTATGACGACCAATACATGAGAAGGACCACACTGCAACAATAGAGGGGCCAAACAGTTCCATAGTTCACCAATAACTTCCATACCTTGTGCACTAAGCTGGGTATCAAAGACTCCGAGCGACATTTGGTTCTGAAATACCGTGGGGCTCTACACAGATACATCTAGACTGAAATGGATTTTCTAGACATCTCATCACTCGGTGCTGCTTGTCGATATGCTGTTAAAATTGAGAAGAAATTTAAGCACCATAACAAACGAGAATTTGGGTCTGCAAATCCGCAACAACCAAAGTATGACAAAGAGGGCCCGAACAAAAAGTCTCTCGAAAACCAGTCCAAGACACAAGAAAATAAGGGTCACGGGAAGAGAAAGAAGGACACCGAAAATTTGTGTGATTTCCACAAAAGCCCCTGGCACAACACCGATGAATGTCACTCAAAATAGTCATTGGTGGCCGAGATCAAATACAAGGATCCGAACCCTGAATCAGAATCTAATTCTAAAAATACTGGTAAAGGATAGACCATTGACGCAGACCCCACTGCTATTGTCGTGACCGCAACAATTCAACTAGAAGAACCAACAGATCCTGAAGAGGGGGATCACCTATTTCATTCATAGATGTGGGTGAAGGGGACCCCGTTTCATTTTATTGTTGATAGCGGAAGCCATAAAAACCTCATTTCAGTAGAGGTCATCAAATAGTTGGGATTGTTGACAACACCACACCCACAACCATACAACATCGGGTGGCTTTGGCAAGGACGAGATCTTCGTGTCAGCCAACAATGTCGATTGTCATACGACATCCAACCCTTAAAGGATGAGGTATTATGTGATGTTTCCCCACAGGATGTCTGTGATGTTCTATTAGGCCAACCATATATGTGGAGACACCATGCTATTTATGAGTCTCGACCCCGTAGTGTCATTGTTACTTTGGGGGGTCGTCTCTACAGAATACCAGAGGTAGTTCCAACTATTGTTCCACCTAAAAAGTGTCGCAAGGTAGTATCTCATACTGCAAAATTCAGATTCTTCATAATCTTTTCAAAAGGGGAACATAAGGACACTGCAACCACTACAACGTCACCCCCTGCTCCTTCTATCCAACAGAAGCAGGTCGACAAGATTGCAACAAAGCACAAAGATTGCTCCTTCTATCCAACAAAGCAGGTCTCTGTACAATTATTTCATTAATAGAAATCATGTATTACTATATATCTATGTTTATGGTTTTATCTCTGATACATTTCTGTTATATTATTGAATATTTGCAATATCTTTGTGCATTTCTTTATTATATCTACGATCTCATTTCGTGCCGAAAATAATCCGGATCAGTGGTATCAGAGCGGGATGCTCTTGTTTGTTTTTTCATTGCATGTCCTCGACAAGGTCCGAGTATAGCAATTTGGGTCTTGAGCTTCTCTCTCTTGAAGGGAATCTCTCTCACAAACCCAAGAAACCCTCAATGGTGGAAGAAAATAAAAACGACGGAGCGGACGATCCTATCAATCTCCTGCTTGAACAAGCTCTCACACGATAGAGGGACGAAATGATGGAGAATTTTGCCCACATCCTTAAATGCCTGCCGATAGCATCAGGCGCATCTTCATCAAGCGACCACTTTGGAGGCACCTTGCCTTTAAAGGCACAAGTTAATTTTGATATTCCTATATTTGAAGGACAGATAGATGAAGAAGCCCTAAAAAAATGGTTAATTCTGCTAGAAGGTTATTTCTCTGTTCACAACTTTTTTGACAAAGAAAGGATCACCTTTGCACTCCTTAAAGCTCTCCCTGACATCTAACATTGGTGGGAAAATTACTGGGATAAAAGTTCCACAGAGGAGTCTGGAATATATGGGGCCGATCCCACTTGGGATTTTTTCGTGGATGAGGTAAAGGAACAATATTACCCTGTTGGCAACTATGAGGACCATTACATGAGATGGACCACATTGTGGCAAGAGAGGGGCCAAGTAGTTCCAGAGTTCACCAATACCTTCCATACCTTGTGCACCAAGATGGGTATCAAAGACTCCAAGTGACATTTTGTTCTGAAATACCGTGGGTTTATACACAGATACATCCAGACTGAAATGGATTTTCTGGACATCTCATCACTCGGTGCTGCTTGTCGATATGTTGATAAAATAGAGAAGAAATTTAAGCACCAGAATAAACAAGAATTTGGGTCTACAAATCCACAACAACCAAAGTATGACAAAGACGGCCCTAACAAAAAATCTCTCGAAAACCAGTCCAAGACACAAGAAAAGAAGGGTCACAGAAAGACAAAGAAAGACACCGGAAAATGGTGTGATTTCCACAAAATCCCCTGGCACAACAATGATGAATGTCGCTCAAATAGTCATTGGTGGCTGAGATCAAAGACAAGGAGTCGAACCCTGACTCATAATCTAATTATGAAAATACTGGTAAAAGGAAAATCATTGACGCAGACCCCACTGCTATTGTCACGACTACAAAAATTTAACCAGAAGAATCAACAGATATTGAAGAGGGGAGCACCTTTTTCATTCACAGATGTGGGTGAAGGGGACCCCACTGTATTTTATTTTTGATAGTGGAAGCCAGAAAAACCTCATCTCAGCAGAGGTCGTCAAACAGTTGGGATTGCTGACAAAACCACACCCGCAACCATACAACATCGAGTGGCTTCGACAAGGATGAGATCTTTGTGTCAGCCAACAGTGCTGATTGTCATACGACATACAACCCTTCAAGGATGAGGTATTATGTGATGTTGCCCCATTGGATTTCTATGATGTTCTCTTGGGCCAACCATATATGTGGAGACACCATGCTGTTTATGAATCTCGACCCCGTAGTATCATTGTTAATTTGGAGGGTCATCTCTACAGAATACCTAAGGTAGTTCCAACTATTGTTCCACCTAAAAAGTCTCTCAAGGTAGTATATCATACTGCAAAATTTAGCTTCTTCACAATCTATTCAAAAGGGGAACATAAGGACACTGCAACCACTACAACCACGCCCCCTGCACCTTCTATCCAACAAAAGCATGTCGACAAGGTTGCAACAAAGTAGAGAGATTTCTTCTGCACACATTCCTCTCATGTAGCATGACTTGTTGAACAGCCTCAGCTTCAACAGGTTCATGGCAAACTTCCACAAAAATAAGCAGCGCGACGTCTCCAACGATACAAACAACTCACCAAGATGCAGATCCAACAAATGCTTTTCCCTCTCCCTCGGGATCTCAACGCAATGGATACCATTGCTTCCTAAGGAGGGAGGATTGATCTAGGTGGATATCAGTGGCCACCCACCTTTTCCAACTGGCTCAAAACAATTTTCTGGCAATTTTGACAATTTACTATTTTTAGCAGGTTTTAACTTCCGACGCCATTTTGAGGGCCCAAATGAAGGTTTTTCGAGATAGAGGTTCTCAATAATAGCTAAAGGCATGATTGAGTCTTCGAAATGAATCTCCTTGACGATACCTTTCCAACGAGCCATCACACGCATAAACAGAGATCGTATGCAAACGTTACGACCCTGGGAAGTTGATGTACTCACTTACTCAAACGAGGCCCACATGACTTTTGGCGCTTCATCTCCTAGGGATAGGTTTTTGGATGTCTAGGGTTTTTTTAATTCCTGCTTATTGTAAAACGACCTTTGAAGCCTCATTGTAATCATCTTCTTATGAATGCGAGTAGCCGTCACATCTCTTCTCAGAGATAAGCTGCCACCATTCTAGCGAGTCTTTCACTCTGTATTTTTACAGTCTCTGTACATTTATTTCATTAATAGAATTCGTCTATTACTGTATATCTGTGTTTATGGTTTCATCTCTGTTACATTTATGTTATATTATTTAATATCTGTGATATCTTTGTGCATTTATTTATTATATCTCCGATCTCATTTCGTGCCGAAAATAATCCGGATCAGTGGTATCAGAGCAGGCTGCTCTTGATTGTTTTTTCAGTACATGTCCCCGACGAGGTCCAAGTATAGCAAGTTGGGTCTCGAGCTTGTCTTTATTTAAGGAAATCACTCTCGCACACCCAAGAAACCCTCAATGGCGGAAGAAAAGAAAAATGACGGAGCAGATGATCCTATCAATTCATTGCTTGAGCAAGCTCTCACATGACAGAGGGACGAAATGATGGAGAATTTTTCCCACATCCTTAAATGCATGCTGATAGAATTAGGTGCATATTCATCAAGAGGCCACTTTGGAGGCACCTCTCCTTTCAAGGCACAAGTTAATTTTGATATTCCTATATTTGAAGGACAGATAAATGCAGAAACCCTAGAAAAATGGTTAACTCTACTAGAAGGTTATTTCTATGTTCACAACTTTTTCGACATAGAAAAGATCACCTTCGCACTCCTTAAATCTCTCCCTCACATTGAACATTGGTGGGAAAATTATTGGGAGCAAAGTTCCATAGAGGAGTCTAGAATATATGGGGCCAATCCCACTTGGGATTTTTTTGTGGATGTGGTAAAGGAACAGTATTACCCTGTTGGCAACTATGAGGACCAATACATGAGATGGACCACATTGCAGAAAGAGAGGGGCAAAGTAGTTCCAGAGTTCAAAAATACCTTCCATACCTTGCGCACCAAGCTAGGTATCAAAGACTTTGAGCGGCATTTGGTTTTGAAATACCGTGGGGCTCTACACAGATACATCTAGACTGAAATGGATTTTCTGGACATCTCATCACTCAGTGTTGCTTGTCGATATGCTGTTAAAATTGAGCAGAAATTTAAGCACCAAAACAAATGGGAATTCGGGTCTGTAAATCCACAACAACCAAAGTATGACAAAGACGACCTTAACAAATAGTCTCCCGAAAACCAGTCCAAGACACACGAAAAGAAGGGTCACGTGAAGATAAAGAAGGACACTGGAAAGTGGTGTGATTTCTACAAAAGCCCCTGACACAACACCGATGAATGTCACTCAAAACAGTCATTGGTGGCCAAGATCAAAGACAAGGAGCCGAACCATGACTTAGAGTCTGATTTTGAAAATACTGGTAAAGGATAGATCATTGACGCAGAACCCACTGCTATTGTCATGACCATAGCAATTCAACCAGAAGAACCAATAGATCCATAAGAGGGGGAGCACCTTTTTCATTCACAGATGTGGGTGAAGGGGAATCCGCTGCATTTTATTGTTGATAGCAGAAGCCAGAAAAACCTCATCTCAGTAGAGGTCATCAAATAGTTGGGATTGTTGAAAAAACCACAACCACAAACATACAACATCAGATGGTTTTGGCAAGGACGAGATCTCCGTGTCAGCGAACAGTGTCGATTGTCATACAACATCCAACCCTTCAAGGATGAGGTATTATGTGATGTTTCCCAACTGGATGTCTATGATGTTCTCATGGGCCAACCATATATGTGGAGACGCCATGCTGTTTATGAGTTTGGACCTCGTAGTGTCATTGTTACTGAGGGGGGTCATCTCTACAGAATACCAGAGATAGATCCAACTATTTTTCCACCTAAAAAGTGTCACAAGGTAGTATCTCGTACTGCAAAATTTAGCTTCTTCACAATCTGTTCAAAAGGGGAACAAAAGGACACTACAACCACTACAGCCTTGCCCCCTGCACCTTCTATCCAACAGAAGCAGGTCGACAAGGTTGCAACAAAGCACAAAGATTCATTCTGCACACATTCATCTCATGTAGCTCGACTTTTTGAACAACCTCAGCTTCAATAGGTTCATGACAAACTTCCACAAACTAAGCATCACGACGTCTCCAGTGATACAAGCAGCTCACCAAGATGCATATCCAAAAAATGATTTTCCCTCTCCCTCAAAAACTCAACGCAATGGATACCATTGCTTCCTAAGGATGGAGTATTGATCCAGGTGGATATCGGTGGCCACCCACCTTTTCCAACTGGTTCAAAGCAATTTTCTGGCAATTTTGGAAATTTACTATTTTTAACTTTCGAGGCCATTTTGAGGTCCTAAATGAAGGTTTTTTTGAGATTGATATTCTAAATGACATTTAAATACATTATTGAGGCCCCAAAATTAATATCCTCGACGATACCTTTCCAATGAGCTATCACACGCCTAAAACGAAGATAGTATGCAAAAGTTACGACCTCGGGAAGTTGACGTACTCACTTAACCAAACAGGGCCCACATGGCTTTTGGCGCTTCATCTCCTAGGGTTATGTTTTTGGATGTCTAGGGTTTTTGGAATTCCTGCTTATTGTTAAAAGGTCTTTAGAGCCTCATTTTAATCATCTTCTTGTGAATGCGAGTAGCCGTCATATCTCTTCTAAGAGATAAGCTGCCACCATTCTCGCGAGTCTTTCACTCTATATTTTTACAGTCTCTGTAAATTTCTTTCATTAATAGAAATCGTGTATTACTATATATCTGTGTTTATGGTTGCATCTCTGATACATTTATGTTATATTATTGAATATTTGTGATATATCTGTGCATTTCTTTATTATATCTCCGATCTCATTTTGTGCCGAAAATAATCCGGATCAGTGGTATCAGAGCAGGCTGCTCTTGATTGTTTTTTCAGTGCATGTGCATGACAAGGTATGAGTATAGCAGGTTTGGTCTCGATCTTGTCTCTCTTGAAGGCAATCTCTCTTGCACACCCAAGAAACCCTCAATGGCGGAAGAAAAGAAAAATGATGGAACAGACGATCCTATCAATCTGTTGCTTGAGAAAGCTCTCACGCGACAGAGGGACGAAATGATGGAGAATTTTTCCTACATCCTTAAACGCCTGCCGATAGCATTAGGCGCATCTTCATCAAGCAACCAATTTGGAGGCACCTCGCCTTTCAAGGCATAAGTTAATTTTGATATTTCTGTATTTGAAGGACAGATAGATGCAGAAGCCCTAGAAAAATGGTTAACTCTGCTAAAAGGTTATTTCTCTGTTCACAACTTTTTTGAAAAAGAAAAGATTACCTTCGCACTCCTTAAACCTCTCCTTCATGTTGAACATTGGTGGGAAACTTACTGGGAGCAAAGTTCCACAGAGGAGTCTGGAATATATGGGGCCGATCCCACTTGCGATTTTTTTGTGGATGCGGTAAAGGAACATTATTACTCTGTTGGCAACTATGAGGACCAGTACATCAGATGGACCACACTGCGACAATAGAGGGGCCAAAAAGTTCTGTAGTTCACCAATAACTTCCATACCTTGCGTACTAAGCTGGGTATCAAAGACTCTGAGTGACATTTGGTTCTGAAATACCGTGGGGCTCTACACAGATACATCCAGACTGAAATGGATTTTCTAGACATCTCATCACTCAGTGCTGCTTGTCAATATGATGTTAAAATTGAGTAGAAATTTAAGCACCACAACAACTGGGAATTTGAGTCTGTAGATCCACAACAACCAAAGTATGACAAAGAGGGCCCTAACAAAAAGTCTCCTGAAAACCAGTCCAAGACACAGGAAAATAAGGGTCATGGGAAGAGAAAGAAGGGCACTGAAAAATGGTGTGATTTCCACAAAATCTCCTGGCACAACATCGATGAATGTCACTCAAAACAGTCATTGGTGGAAAAGATCAAAGACAAGGAGCCGAACCCTGACTCAGAATCTAATTTTGAAAAAACTGGTAAAGGACAGATCATTGACACAGACCCCACTGTTATTGTCGTGACCTCAACAATTCAACCATAAGAACCAATAGATCCTGAAGAGGGGGAGCACCTTTTTCATTCATAGATGTGGGTGAAGGGGACCCCATTTCATTTCATTGTTGATATCAGAAGCCATAAAAACCTCATTTCAGTAGAGGTCATCAAATAGTTAGGATTGTCGACAACACCACACCCACAACCATACAACATCGGGTGGCTTTGGCAAGGATGAGATCTTCGTGTCAGCCAACAGTGTCGATTGTCATATGACATCAAACCCTTAAAGGATGAGGTATTATGTGATGTTTCCCCACAGAATGTCTGTGATGTTCTCTTAGGCCAACCATATATGTGGAGACACCATGCTGTTTATGAGTCTCGACCCTGTAGTGTCATTGTTACTTTGGGGGGTCGTCTCTACAGAATACCAGAGGTAGTTCCAACTATTGTTCCACCTAAAAAGTGTTGCAAGGTAGTATCTCATACTGCAAAATTTAGCTTCTTCATAATCTGTTCAAAAGGAGAACATAAGGACACTGCAACCACTACAACCTCGCCCCCTGCACCTTCTATCCAACAGAAGCAGGTCGACAAGGTTGCAGCAAATCACAAAGATTCCTTCTACACACATTCCTCTCATGTATCTCGACTTGTTGAACAACCTCAGCTAGAACAGGTTCATGACAAATTTCCACAAACTAAGCAGCGTGACGTCTCCAACAATACAAGCAACTCACCAAGATGCAGATCCAACAAATTCTTTTCCCTCTCCCGGGAACTCAACGCAATGGATACCATTTCTTCCTAAGTAGGGAGGATTGATCTAGGTGGATATTGGTGGCCACCCACCTTTTCCAACTGGCTCAATACAGTTTTCTGGCCCAAATGAAGGTTTTTCGAGATCGATGTTCTCAATGATAGCTGAAGGCATGATTGAATCCCCAAAATGAATCTCCTTGACTATACCTTTCCAACGAGCTATCACATGCGTAAAACGAAGATCGTATGCAAAAGGTACGACCACGTGAAGTTGATGTACTCACTTACCCAAACTGGGGGCCCACATGACTTTTGGCACTACATCTCCTAGGGTTAGGGTTTTGGACGTCTAGAGTTTTTGGCATTCCTACCTATTGTAAAAATTCCTCCAGAGTCTCATTGTAATCATCTTCTTGTGAATGCGAGTAACTGTCACATCTCTTCTCAGAGGAGTCTGGAATATATGGGGCCGATCGCACCTGGGATTTTTTTGTGGATGCGATAAAGGAACAGTATTAACCTGTTGGAAACTATGAGGACTAGTACATGAGATGGACCACACTATGGCAAGAGAGGGGCCAAGAAGTTACAGAGTTCACCAATACCTTCCATACATTGCGCACCAAGCTGGGTATCAAAGACTTCGAGCAACATTTGTTTCTGAAATATCGTGGGGCTCTACAAAGATACATCCAGATTGAAATGGATTTTCTAGAAATCTCATCACTCGGTGCTGCTTGTCGATATGATGTTAAAATTGAGAAGAAATTTAAGCACTAGAACAAACAGGAATTCAGGTATGCAAATCTGCATCAACCAAAGTATGACAAAGACGACCCTAACAAACAGTCTCCCGAATTTTTCCCAGTGGTATCAGAGAAGGTTTTTCAAAATAGAGGTTCTCAATGATATCCAAAGTCATG
>ML794484.1:203089-223958 GCA_009831015.1 Picea engelmannii
CCACTTTGGAGGCACCTTGCCTTTCAAGGCACAAGTTAATTTTGATATTCTTGTATTTGAAGGACAGATAGATGAAGAAGCCCTAGAAAAATGGTTAATTCTGCTAGAAGATTATTTCTCTGTTCACAACTTTTCTGACAAAGAAAAGATCACCTTCGCACTCCTTAAAGCTCTCCCTGACATCGAACATTGGTGGGAAACTTAATGGGAGCAAAGTTCCACAGAGGAGTCTGGAATATATGGGGCCGATCCCACTTTGGATTTTTTTGTGGATGAGGTAAAGGAACAATATTACCCTGTTGGCAACTATGAGGACCAGTACATGAGATGGACCACACTGTGGCAAGAGAGGGGCCAAGAAGTTCCAGAGTTCACTAATACCTTCCATACCTTGCGCACCAAGCTAGGTATCAAAGACTCCGAGTGATGTTTGGTTATGAAATACCGTGGGGTTCTACACAGATACATCCAGACTGAAATGGATTTTCTGGACATCTCATCGCTCAGTGCTACTTTTCGATATGTTGATAAAATTGAGAAGAAATTTAAGCACCAAAAGAAACGAGAATTCGGGTCTGCAAATCCGCAACAACCAAAGTATGACAAAGATGAACCTAACAAACAATCTCTTGAAAACCAGACCAAGGCACAGGAAAAGAAGGGTCACGAAAAGACAAAGAAGGACACTAGAAAATGGTGTGATTTACACAAAATCTCCTGGCACAACACCAATGAATGTCGCTCAAAACAATCATTGGTGGCCGAGATCAAAGACAAGGAGCCAAACAATGACTTAGAATCTGATTCTAATAGATCATTGACGCAGACCCCACTGCTATTGTCGCGACCGTAAAAATTCAACCAGAAGAACTAACAGATCCTGAAGAGGGGGAGCACCTTTTTCATTCACACATGTGGGTGAAGGGGACCCCCCTACATTTTATTATTGATAGTGGAAGCCAGAAAAACCTCATCTCAACAGAGGTCGTCAAGCAGTTGGGATTGTCGACAACACCACACCCACAACCATACAACATTGGCTGGCTTCGGCAATGATGAGATCTCAGAGTTAGCCAACAATGTCGATTGTCATACGACATCCAACCCTTCAAGGATGAGGTATTATGTGATGTTTCCCCACTGGATGTCTGTGATGTTCTCTTGGGCCAACCATATATGTGGAGACGCCATACTGTTTATGAGTTTCGACCCCGTAGTGTCATTGTTACTTTGGGGTGTCATCTCTATAGAATACCAGAGGTAGTTCCAACTATTGTTCCACCTAAAAAGTGTCACAAGGTAGTATCTCGTACTGCAAAATTCAACTTTCTTCACAATCTGTTCAAAAGGGGAATAGAAGGACATTGCAACCACTACAGCCTCACCCCTTGCATCTTCTATCCAATAGAAGCAGGTCGACAAGGTTGAAACAAAGCACAAAGATTCATTCTGCACACATTCCTCTCATGTATCTCGAATTGTTGAACAGACTCAGCTTCAACAGGTTCATGACAAACTTCTACAAACTAAGCAGCGTGACGTCTCTAGTGATACAAGCAGCTCACCAAGATGCAGATCCAACAAATGCTTTTCCCTCTCCCCCTGGAACTCAACGCAATGGAGACCATTTCTTATTAAGGAGGGAGGATTGATCCAGGTGGATATCAGTGGCCACCCACCTTTTCCAACTGGCTCAAAATAGTTTTTGGCAATTTACTATTTTTTAACTTCTGGGGCCATTTTGAGGGCCCAAATGAAGGTTTTTTGATATTGAGGTTCTCAATGATAGATAAAGGCATCATTGAGGCCCCAAAATTAATATCCTCGATGATACCTTTCCAACGAGCTATCACACGCCTAAAACGAAGATCATATGCAAAAGTTACGACCCCGGGAAGTTGATGTACTCACTTACCCAAACATGGCCCACATGACTTTTGGCGCTTCATCTCTTAGGGTTATGTTTTTGGATGTCTAGGGTTTTTGGAATTCCTGCTTATTGTAAATATGCATTCATATCCTCTTTGTAATCATCTTCTTGTGAATGCGAGTAGTCGTCACATCTCTTCTCAGAGATAAGCTGCCACCATTCTGGCGAGTCTTTCACTCTATATTTTTACAGTCTCTGTACATTTATTTCATTAATAGAAATCGTGTATTAATGTATATCTCTGTTTATGGTTGCATCTTTGATACATTTTTTTTTATATTATTGAATATTTTCAATATCTCTGTGCATTTCTTTATTATATCTCCGATCTCATTTCGTGCCGAAAATAATCCGGATTAGTGGTATCAGAGCAGGCTACTCTTGATTGTTTTTTTAGTGCATGTCCCTGACGAGGTCCGAGTATAGCAGGTTTGGTCTCAAGCTTGTCTCTCTTGAAGGAAATATCTACCACACACCCAGGAAACCCTTAATGGCGGAAGCAAAGAAAAATGATGGAGCGAACAATCCTATCAATCTATTGCTTTAGCAAGCTCTCACGCGACAGAGGGATGAAATGATGGAGAATTTTTCCCACATCCTTAAACGCCTGCCGATAGCATTAGGCACATCTTCATCAGACGACCACTTTGGAGGCACCTTGCCTGTCAAGCCATAAGTTAATTTTGATATTCCTGTATTTGAAGGACAGATAGATGTAGAAGCCTTAGAAAAATGGTTGACTCTGCTAGAAGGTTATTTCTCTGTTCACAACTTTTCCGACAAAGAAAAGATCACCTTCACACTCGTTAAAGCTCTCCCTCATGTCAAACATTGGTGGGAAACTTACTGGGAGCAAAGTTCCACAGAGGAGTCTGGAATATATGGGGCCGATCCCACTTGGGATTTTTTTGTGGATGCGGTAAAGGAACAATATTACCCTTTTGGCAACTATGAGGACCAATACATGGGATGGACCACACTGCGGCAATAGAGGGGCCAAGCAGTTCCGTAGTTCACCAATAACTTCCATACCTTGCGCACTAAGCTAGGTATCAAAGATTATGAGCGAAATTTGGTTCTGAAATACACTGGGGATCTACACAGATACATCCAGTCTGAAATGGATTTTTTGGACATCTCATCACTCGGTGCTACTTGTCGATATGCTGTTAAAATTGAGAAGAAATTTAAGCACCATAACAAACGGGAATTTGGGTCTCCAAATCCGCAACAACCAAAGTATGAAAAAGAGGGCCCTAACAAATAGTCTCCCAAAAACCAGTCCAAGACACGAGAAAAGAAGGGTCACGGGAAGAGAAAGAAGGACACCGAAAAATGGTGTCATTTCCACAAAATCCCCTAGCACAACCCCGATGAATGTCGCTCAAAATAGTGATTGGTGGCTGAGATAAAAGACAAGGAGCCGAACCCTGACTCAGAATCTGATTCTGAAAATGCTGGTAAAGGACAGATCATTGACGCAGACCCCACTGCTATTGTCATGACCGCAACAATTCAACCAGAAGAACCAACAGATCCTGAAGAGGGGGAGCGCCTGTTTCATTCATAGATGTGGGTGAAGGGGACCCCACTGTATTTTATTGTTGATAGTGGAAGCCATAAAAACCTCATTTTAGTAAAGGTCATCAAATAGTTGGGATTGTCGACAACACCACACTCACGACCATACAACATCAGGTGGCGTCGGCAAGGACAAGATCTTCGTGTCAGCCAACAGTGCCAATTCTCATACGACATCCAACCCTTCAAGGATGAGGTATTATGTGATGTTGCCCCACAGGATGTCTGTGATGTTCTCTTAGGCCAACCATATATGTGGAGAGGCCATGCTGTTTATGAGTCTCCACACCATAGTGTCATTGTTACTTTGGGGGGTCATCTCTACAGAATACTAGAGGTAGTTCCAACTATTGTTCCACCTAAAAAGTGTCGCAAGGTAGTATCTCATATTGAAAAATTCAACTTCTTCATAATCTGTTCAAAATGGGAATAGAAGGACACTGCAACCACTACAACCTCACCCCCTGCACCTTCTATCCAACAAAAGCAGGTCGACGAGGTTGCAGAAAAGCACAAATATTCCTTCTACACAAATTCCTCTCATGTAGCTCGACTTATTGAACAACCTCAGCTACAACAGGTTCATGACAAACTTCCATAAACTAAGCAGCGTGACATCTCCAACAATACAAGAAGCTCACCAAGATGCAGATCCAACAAATTCTTTTCCCTCTCACCCGAGAACTCAACGCAATTGAGACCATTTCTTCCTAAGGAGGGAGGATTGATCTAGGTGGATATCAGTGGCCACCCACCTTTTCCAACTGGCTCAATACAGTTTTCTGGCAATTTTGACAATTTACTATTTTTTAACTTTCAGGGCCATTTTGAGGGCCCAAATGAAGGTTTTTTGAGATCGAGGGTCTTAATGATAGCTGATGGCATTATTGAAGCCCCAAAATAAATCTCCTTGATGATACCTTTCTAACGAGCTATCACATGCCTAAAACGAAGATCGTATGCAAAAGGTATGACCCCGGGAAGTTGATGTACTCACTTACCCAAATGGGGCCCACATGACTTTTGGCACTACATCTCCTAGGGTTAGGTTTTTGGATGTATAGGATTTTTGGCATTCCTGCCTATTGTAAAAATTCCTTCATATCCTCATTTTAATCATCTTCTTATGAATGCGAGTAGCTATCACATCTCTTTTCAGAGGAGTCTGGAATATATGGGGCCGATCCCACTTGGGATTTTTTTGTGGATGCAGTATTGGAACAGTATTACCCTATTGGAAACTATGAGGACTAGTACATGAGATGGACCACACTGTAGCAAGAGAGGGGCCAAGAAGTTATGAAGTTCACCAATACCTTCTATACCTTGTGCACGAAGCTGGGTATCAAAGACTTCGAGTGACATTTGGTTCTGAATTACCGTGGGGATCTACACAGATACATACAGACTGAAATAGATTTTCTGGACATCTCATCACACGGTGCTGCTTGTCGATATGCTGTTAAAATTGAACATAAATTTAAGCACTAGAACAAACGAGAATTAGGGTCTGCAAATCCAGAACAACCAAACTATGACAAAGACAACCCTAACAAATAGTCTCCCGAAAACCAGTCCAAGACATAAGAAAAGAAGGGTCATGGGAAGACAAAGAAGGACACCGGAAAATTGTGTGATTTCCACAAAAGCCACTGGCACAACACCAATGAATATCGCTCAAAATAATCATTGGTGGCCAAGATCAGAGACAAGGAGCTGAACCCTGACTCAGAATCTGATTCTGAAAATACTTGTAAAGGACAGATCATTGACGCAGACCCCACTACTATTGTCGCGACAACAACAATTCAACCATAAGAACCAACAGATCCTGAAGAGGGGGAGCACCTTTTTCATTCACAGATGTGGGTGAAGGGGACCCCACTGCATTTTATTGTTGATAGAGGAAGCAAGGAAAACCTCATCTGAGCAGAGGTCATCAAACAATTGGGATTGCCGACAACAACACACTCACAACCATACAACATCGGGTGGCTTCGGCAAGGACAAGATCTCTGTGTCAGCCAACAGTGACAATTGTCATACAACATCCAACCCTTCAAGGATGAGGTATTATGTGATGTTTCCCCATTGGATGTCTGTGATGTTCTCTTGGGCCAACCATATATGTGGAGATGCCATGTTCTCTCATGCGACAGAGGGACGAAATGATGGATAATTTTGCCCACATCCTTAAATGCTTGCCGATAGCATCAGGTGCATCTTCATCAAGCGACCACTTTGGAGGAACCTCACCTTTCAAGGCACAAGTTAATTTTGATATTCCTGTATCTGAAGGACAGATAGATGCATAATCCCTATAAAAATGGTTAACTCTTCTAGAAGGTTATTTCTCTGTTCACAACTTTTCTAACAAAGAAAAGATCACCTTCGTACTCCTTAAAGTTCTCCCTCACATCGAACATTGGTGGGAAACTTACTGGGAGAAAATTTCCACAGAGGAGTTTGGAATATATGGGGCCGATCCCACTTGGGGTTTTTTTGTGGATGCAGTAAAGGAACAGTATTACCTTGTTGGTAACTATGAGGACAAGTACATGAGATGGACCACACTACGGCAAGATAAGGGCCAAGCAGTTTCAGAGTTCATCAATACCTTCCATACCTTGCGCACCAAGCTGGGTATCAAAGACTTGGAGTGACATTTGGTTCTGAAATCTTGTGGGGCTCTACACAGATACATTAAGACTAAAATGGATTTTTTGGACATCTCATCACTCGGTGCTGCTTGTCGATATGATGTTAAAATTCAAAAGAAATTTAAGCACTAGAACAAATGGGAATTTGGGTATGCAAATCCGCAACAACCAAAGTATGAAAAAGAGGGCCCTAACAAACAGTCTCTCGAAAATCAGTCCAAGACACAGGAAAAGAAGGGTCACAGGAAGACAAAGAAGGACACCGAAAAATAGTGTGATTTCCACAAAATCCTTTGGCACAACACCGATGAATGTCGCTCAAAATAGTCATTGGTGGTCAAGATCAAAGACAATGAGCCGAACCCTGACTCAGAATCTGATTATGAAAATACTGGTAAATGATAGATCATTGACACAGAACCCACTGCTATTATCGCGACCATAGTAATTCAACCAGAAGAACCAACCGATCCTAAAGAGGGGGAGCGCCTTTTTCATTCATAGATGTGGGTGAAGGGGACCCCGCTGTGTTTTATTGTTGATAGTGGAAGCCAAAAAACCTCATCTCAGCAGAGGTCATCAAATAGTTGGGATTGTCGACAACACCACACCCGCAACCATACAACATTGGGTGGCTTCGACAAGGACGAGATCTTTGTGTCAACCAATAGTGCCGATTATCATATGGCATCCAACCTTTCAAGGATGAGGTATTATGTGATGTTTCCCCACTGAATGTCTGTGATGTTCTCTTGGGCCAACCATACATGTGGAGATGCCATGCTATTTATGAGTTTCGACCCCGTAGTGTCATTGTTACTTTGGGGGGTCGTCTCTACAGAATACCAGAGGTAGTTCCAACTATTGTTCCACCTAAAAAGTGTCGCAAGATAGTATGTCATGCTGGAAAATTCAGCTTCTTCACAATTTGTTCAAAATGGGAATATAAGGACACTGCAACCACTACAGCCTCACCCCCTGCACCTTCTATCCAACAAAAGCAGGTCGACAAGGTTGCAACAAAGCACACAGATTCCTTCTGCACACATTCATCTCATGTAGCTCGACTTGTTGAACAACCTCAGCTTCAACAGGTTCATGAAAAACTTCCACAAACTAAGCAGCCCGATGTCTCCAGCGATACAAGCAACTCACCAAGATGCAGATCCACCAAATGATTTTCCCTCTCCCCTGGGAACTCAACGCAATGGAGACCATTTCTTCCTAAGGAGGGAGGATTGATCCAGGTGGATATCGGTGGTCACCCACCTTTTTCAACTAGCTCAAAGCAGTTTTCAGGCAATTTTGACAATTTACTATTTTTTTAACTTCTGGGGCCATTTTGAGGGCCCAAATGAAGGTTTTTTGAGAGCGAGGTTCTCAACGATAGCTGGATGTCTGTGATGTTCTCTTGGGCCAACCATATATGTGGAAACACCATATTGTTTATGAGTCTCGACCCTGTAATGTCATTGTTACTTTGGGGGGTCATATATACAGAATACCAGAGGTAGTTCCAACTATTGTTCCACCTAACAAGTGTCACAAGGTAGTATCCTGTACTGCAAAATTCAGCTTCTTCACAATCTGTTCAAAAGGGGAATAGAAGGACACTGCAACCACTACAGCCTCGCCCCTTGCACCTTGTATCCAATAGAAGCAGGTCGACAAGGTTGCAGCAAAGCACAAAGATTCATTCTGCACACATTCCTCTCATGTATCTCGACTTGTTGAACAGACTCAACTTCAACAGGTTCATGACAAACTTCCACAAACTAAACAGTGCGACGTCTCCAGTGATATAAGCAGCTCACCAAGATGCAGATCCAACAAATGCTTTTCCCTCTCCCTTGGGAACTCAACACAATGGATACCATTTCTTCCTAAGGAGGGAAGATTGATCCAAGTGGATATTAGTGGCCACCCACCTTTTCCAACTAGCTCAAAATAGTTTTTGGCAATTTACTATTTTTTAACTTTCGGGGCCATTTTGAGGGCCCAAATGAAGGTTTTTCAATATTGAGGTTCTCAATGATAGATAAAGGCATTATTGAGGCCCCAAAATTAATCTCCTCGACAATACCTTTCCAACGAGCTATCACACGCCTAAAACAAAGATCGTATGCAAAAGTTACGACCCCGGGAAGTTGATGTACTCACTTACCCAAACAGGGCCCACATGACTTTTAGCGCTTCATCTCCTAGGGTTATGTTTTTGGATGTCTAGGGTTTTTGGGATTCTTTCTTATTGTAAAAAGGCATTCAGAGCCTCTTTGTAATCATCTTCTTGCGAATGCGAGTAGCCGTCACATCTCTTCTCAAATATTAGCTGCCACCATTCTGGCGAGTCTTTCACTCTATATTTTTACAGTCTCCGTACATTTCTTTCATTAATAGAAATCGTGTATTACTGTATATCTCTGTTTATGGTTGCATCTCTGATACATTTATGTTATATTATTGAATATTTGCGATATCTCTGTGCATTTCTTTATTATATCTCCGATCTCATTTCGTGCCGAAAATAATCCGGATCAGTGGTATCAAAGCAGGTTGCTCTTGATTCTTTTTTTAGTGCATGTCCTCGACGAGGTCCGAGTATAGCAGGTTTGGTCTCGAGCTTGTCTCTCTTAAAGGAAATCACTACCACACACCCAAGAAACTCTCAATGGCGAAAGAAAATAAAAACGATGGGGCTGACGATCCTATCAATCTGTTGCTTTAGTAAGCTCCCACGCGACAGAGGGACGAAATGATGGAGAATTTTTCCCATATCCTTAAACGCCTGCCAATAACATTAGGCACATATTCATCAAGTGACCACTTTGGAGGCACCTTGCTTGTCAAGGCATAAGTTAATTTTGATATTCCTATATTTGAAGGACAGATAGATGCAAAATCTCTAGAAAAATGGTTGACTTTTCTAGAAAGTTATTTCTCTGTTCACAACTTTTCCGACAAAGAAAAAATCACCTTTGCACTCCTTAAAGCTCTCCCTCATGTCGAACATTGGTGGGAAACTTATTGGGAGAAAATTTCCACAGGGGAGTCTGAAATATATGGGGCCGATCCCACTTGGGATTTTTTTGTGGATGTGGTAAAGGAACAATATTACCCTGTTGACAATTATGAGGACCAGTACATGAGATGGACCACACTGCGGAAATAGAGATGCCAAGTAGTTCTGTAGTTCACCAATAACTTCCATACCTTGTGCACTAAGCTAGGTATCAAAGATTACGAGTGACATTTGGTTCTGAAATACAGTGGGGCTCTATGAAGATACATCCAGACTGAAATGGATTTTTTGGACATCTCAACACTCGGTGCTTCTTGTTAATATGCTGTTAAAATTGAGCAGAAATTTAAGCACCATAAAAAATGGGAATTCGGGTCTCCAAATCCGCAACAACCAAAGTATGAAAAAGAGGGCCCTAACAAATAGTCTCCCGAAAACCAGTCCAAGACAAAAAAAAGAAGGGTCATGGGAAGAGAAAGAAGGACACCGGAAAATGGTGTGATTTCCACAAAATCCCCTGGCACAACACCGATGAATGTCGCTCAAAAAAGTGATTGGTGGCTGAGATCAAAGACAAGGAGCCGAACCCTGACTCAGAATCTGATTATGAAAATACTGGTAAAGGACAGATCATTGATGCAGACCCCACTGATATTTTCGTGACCGCAACAATTCAACCGGGAGAACCAACAGATCCTGAAGAGGGGGAGCGCCTTTTTCATTCATAGATGTGGGTGAAGGGGACCTTGCTGCATTTTATTGTTGATAGTGGAAGCCATAAAAACCTCATTTCAGTAGAGGTCACAAACAGTTAGGATTGTCAACAACATCACACCCACAACCATACAATATTGGGTGGCTTCGGCAAGGACGAGATCTTCGTGTCAGCCAATAGTGAGAATTGTCATACGACATCCAACCCTTCAAGGATGAGGTATTATGTGATGTTTCCCCAGAGGATGTCTGTGATGTTCTCTTAGGCCAACCATATAGGTGGAGACGCCATGCTGTTTATGAGTCTCGACCCCGCAGTGTCATTGTTACTTTTGGGGGTCATGTCTACAGAATACCAGAGGTATTTCCAACTATTGTTCCACCTAAAAAGTGTCGCAAGGTAGTATCTCATACTGCAAATTTCAGCTTCTTCATAATTTGTTCAAAAGGGGAATAGAAGGACACTGCAACCACTACAGCCTCGCCCCCTGCACCTTCTATCCAACAGAAGCATGTCGAAAAGGTTGCAACAAAGCACAAAGATTCCTTCTGCTCACATTCCTCTCATGTAGCTCAACTTTTTGAACAACCTCAGCTTCAACAGGTTCATGACAAACTTCCACAAACTAAGCAGCGTGACGTCTCTAGCAATACAAGCAGCTCACCAAGATGCAGATCCAACAAATTCTTTTCCCTCTCCCCCGAGAACTCAACTCAATGGATACCATTTCTTCCTAAGGTGGGAGGATTGATCTAGGTGGATATCAGTGGCCACCCACCTTTTCCAACTGGCTCAATACATTTTTCTAGCAATTTTGACAATTTACTATTTTTTAACTTCCGGGACCATTTTGAAGGCCCAAATGAAGGTTTTTCGAGATCGAGGTTCTCAATGATAGCTGATGGCATTATTGAATCCCCAAAATAAATTTCCTCGACAATACCTTTCCAACGAGCTATCACACGCCTAAAACGGAGATCGTATGCAAAAGGTACGACCCCGGGAAGTTGATGTATTCACTTACCCAAATGGGGCCCACATGACTTTTGGCACTACATCTCCTAGGGTTAGGTTTTTGGATGTCTAGGATTTTTGACATTCCTACCTATTGTAAAAATGCCTTTATATCCTCATTGTCATCATCTTCTTGTGAATGTGAGTAGCTGTCACATCTCTTCTCAGAGGAGTCTAGAATATATGGGGCCGATCCCACTTGGGATTTTTTTGTGGATGTAGTATTGGAACAATATTACCCTGTTGGCAACTATGAGGACCAATACATGAGATGGAACACACTGTGGCAAGAGAGGGGCCAAGAAGTTATGGAGTTCACCAATACCTTCCATACCTTGCGCACCAAGCTGGGTATCAAAGACTTCGAGCAACATTTGGTTCTGAATTATTGTGGGGCTCTACACAGATACATCCAGACTGAAATGGATTTTTTGAACATCTCATCACTCGGTGTTGATTGTCGATATGATGTTAAAATTGAACAGAAATTTAAGCACTAGAAAAAATGGGAATTTGGGTCTGCAAATCCACAACAACCAAAGTATGACAAAGACAACCCTAACAAACAGTCTCCCAAAAACCAGTCCAAGACACAGGAAAAGAAGTGTTACAGGAAGACAAAGAAGGACACTGGAAAATTGTGTGATTTCCACAAAATACCTTGGCACAACACCAATGAATGTCACTCAAAATAGTCATTAGTGTCTGAGATCAGAGACAAGGAGCCGAACCCTGACTCAGAATCTGATTCTGAAAATACTTGTAAAGGACAGATCATTGACACAGACCCCACTACTATTGTCGTGACCACAACAATTCAACCATAAGAACCAACAGATCCTGAAGAGGGGGAGCAACTTTTTCATTCACAGATGTGGGTGAAGGGGACCCCGTTGCATTTTATTGTTGATAGCGGAAGCAAGAAAAACCTCATCTCAGCATAGGTCGTCAAACAATTGGGATTGTCGACAACAACACACTCGCAGCCATACAACATCGGGTGGCTTCGACAAGGATGAGATCTCCGTGTCAACCAACAGTGTCGATTGTCATATGGCATCCAACCCTTCAAGGATGAGGTATTGTGTGATGTTTCCCCACTGGATGTCTGTGATGTTCTCTTGGGCCAACCATATATGTGGAGATGCCATGTTCTCTCATGCAACAGAGGGACGAAATGATGGAGAATTTTTCCTACATCCTTAAACGCCTGCCGATAGCATCAGGCACATCTTCATCAAGCGACCACTTTGGAGGCACCTCGCCTTTCAAGGCACAAGTCAATTTTGATATTCCTGTATCTGAAGGATAGATAGATGCAGAAGCCCTATAAAAATGGTTAACTCTGCTAGAAGGTTATTTCTCTGTTCACAACTTTTTTGACAAATAAAATATCACCTTCGCACTCCTTAAATCTCTCCCTCACATCGAACATTGGTGGGAAACTTACTAGGAACAAAGTTCCACAGAGGAGTCTAGAATATATGGGGCCGAACCCACTTGGGATTTTTTTGTGGATGCGATAAAAGAACAGTATTACCCTGTTCGCAACTATGAGGAAAAGTACATGAGATGGACCACACTGCGGCAAGATAGGGGCCAAGCAGTTCTGGAGTTCAACAATACCTTCCATGCCATGCGCACCAAGTTGGGTATCAAAGACTCCGAGCGACATTTGGTTCTGAAATACCGTGGGGCTCTACATAGATACATTCAGACTAAAATGGATTTTCTGGACATCTCATCACTCGGTGTTGCTTGTCGATATGTTGTTAAAATTCAAAAGAAATTTAAGCACCAGAAAAAATGGGAATTCGGGTCTGCAAATCTGCAACAACCAAAGTATGACAAAGACGGCCCTAACAAATAGTCTCCCGAAAACCAGTCCAAGACACAGGGAAAGAAGGGTCACGGGAAGACAAAGAAGGACACCGGAAAATAGTGTGATTTCCACAAAAGCCTCTGGCACAACACCAATGAATGTCACTCAAAACAGACATTGGTGGCCGAGATCAAAGACAACGAGCCAAACCCTGACTCAGAATCTGATTATGAAAATACTGGTAAATGATAGATCATTGACACAGAACCCACTGCTATTATCGCGACCATAGTAATTCAACCAGAAGAACCAACAGATCCTGAAGAGGGGGAGCACCTTTTTCATTCCTAGATGTGGGTGAAGGGGACCCCTCTACATTTTATTGTTTATAACGAAAGCCAAAAAAAATCATCTCAACATAGGTCGTCAAACAGTTGGGATTGTCGACAACACCACACCCACATCCATACAACATCGGGTGGCTTCGGCAAGGATGAGATCTCCATGTCATCCAACAGTGCCGATTGTCATACGACATCCAACCCTTCAAGGATGAGGTATTATGTGATGTTGCCCCACTGGATGTCTGTGATGTTTTCTTGGGCCAACCATATATGTGGAGACACCATACTGTTTATGAGTCTCGACCCCGTAGTGTCATTGTTACTTTGGGGGTTCATATCTACAGAATACGAGAGGTAGTTACAACTATTGTTCCACCTAAAAAGTATCACAAGGTAGTATCTCATACTGCAAAATTCAGCTTCTTCACAATCTGTTCAAAAGGGGAACAAAAGGACACTGCAACCACTACAGCCTCGCCCCCTGCACCTTCTATCCAACAGAAGCAGGTCGAAAAGGTTGCAACAAAGCACAAATATTCCTTCTTCACACATTCTTATCATGTAGCTTGAATTGTTGAACATCCTTAGCTTCAACAGGTTCATGAAAAACTTCCACAAACTAAGCAACGCGACGTCTCCAACAATACAAGCAGCTCACCAAGATGCAGATCCAACAAATGCTTTTCCCTCTCCCCTGGGAACTCAATGCAATGGAGACAATTTCTTCCTAAGGAGGGAGGATTGATCCAGGTGGATATCGGTGGCCACCCACCTTTTCCAATTGGCTCAAAACAGTTTTTTGACAATTTTGGCAATTTACTATTTTTAGCAGGTTTTAACTTCCGGGGCCATTTTGAGGGCCCAAATGAAGGTTTTTAGAGATCGAGGTTCTCAAAAAAATATAAAGGCATGATTGAGGCTCCGAAATGAATCTCCTCGATGATACCTTTCCAACGAGCTATCACACACCTAAAACGGAGATCGTATGCAAAAGTTACGACCCTGGGAAGTTGATGTACTCACTTACCCAAACGGGGCTCACATGACTTTTGGCGCTTCATCTCCTAGGGTTATGTTTTTGGATGTCTGGGGTTTTTGGCATTCCTGCTTATTGTAAAAATGCCTTCAGAGCCTCATTGTAATCATCTTCTTGCGAATGCGAGTAGCCGTCACATCTCTTCTCAGATATAAACTGCCACCATTCTAGCAAGTCTTTCACTCTTATTTTTACAGTCTCTGTACATTTATTTCATTAATAGAAATCATGTATTACTATATATCTGTGTTTATGGTTGCATCTCTGATACATTTATGTTATATTATTGAATATCTATGATATCTCTGTGCATTTATTTATTATATCTTCGATCTCATTTCGTGCTGAAAATAATCCGGATCACCCGGTGGACCAATGAACTGGTGGTTGAGATCATCTTATTTCTAAAATCTCACTTTAAACTTATTGATCCCTAGTGGTCCAATGCCCTAATTATCTAGTTGGACCGGATCAAGTTTTGCTTTTCATTTAAACCTTTTATAATAATCTCTTGATCACTTGGTGTCCTGATCTTCCAGTGAGATGGTGAGCCAATGAAGTAGTTAGACCTGATCGAGATTATCCCTGTATTAGGCTATGTTAAAAATAAGAATCTCGGTCTCTCAGTGCTCTAGTAGAGCGGCTAATCATAAGAATAATGTCCAACATCTAAAATAATTATCATAAACCAACTATCCCAGGTCTCATTGTTGTTTTAAAAGGTTAAAGGTTTAAAATATCTTCGGTGAGTTGGTGCCCAGTTATGGATGTTGCCTCGCATTTTTGAGAAAATTAACTATCTTTTCTCCATTTAATAACTTAGATGTTGCGGTTAATGGGAATTAAATGAATTTATTGAAGAATTGGGGGATGAGTTAAGATCCATTAAACAACTCAAATTCACGCATAACATTATCTTCCACTTTGATTCACACAATGTATTTGGGTTTGATAATGAATTTTAACTACACAATTTCAAGGGTCTTAAGAAACAAAACTCTTCTTGGTTTTCTTCTTCCAGTTAGTCTTGTTGTTTATATCACTGGTAAAACTAATAAAACAAAGTCTATTTATTTTCAAAATCTTACCTTGGATTTCTTTCTATAGGTATTCTCGATGACAAGATGACCAGGAAATGAAAAGAAAAACAACAGAAGGATGAAGAGGAAGACATGAGAAGAATCCAAATTCAACATTCTTCTCATATACCTCTTTCAAAAAATGAGCCACCAACAACATGTAATGGAGAAAAAATTACAAGTTTATTGAAGATGGATACTTTGTAGATGAGTACGATTTTGACATTGATGACTTGGTTGATATCAAGAAATGATGCCTACACAACATAACTACCAGAGTAGTAGTTCTACCCTACTATGACATGGTACGGTGTATAATTTCTCACACTGATATTTATACTTGTATTGTTGTGAATTAGCCTTGAAATATTGTTGGGTCATTCATACCAAAAGACATCTCCAACATGTATAAATTAGGGCCACCCAAAGTCTGTTTATACGATAAATTTATTAAGAGTTTCACTGAGAAGGAGGTTGAAAAGGAAGAAATACAAATTGATGATTTAATTAGAGAATAGTGGCATGACTCCAATTCATTTAAAATTATAGCAAACAAGATATACTATGTTCCAAGATTGATAAAACCTCCCATGCTAGTAGCTATCATGCTATGTCACCTATACGATGAAAATGATTCTTTTAATTTTAAATTGGGTTGGGTTCCCCTCATCCACCTGGTTCTCAAAGGGGAAGTCTTCAATTGAGCTCACATCCTCTCTGGCAATATCAGACTAGAGGTGAAAAAATAACAAGAAGCACTATTAGGATATTACCTTGGGTTCTTCATGTCAAGTTACTTAATAGATGTTGTCTATGCAGTCACCCCATTTCCTTTGTTGGCTTGGAATTGGTCTCTTTATGAAGAGGCTGTTAACATACATTGTTCTAAACTATGAGAAACAAACTGTAGGAATTTCTTTTATGAAATCTGTAATCACTTTATGGTCCCTTTGCATATGATCCTGAAAAATCAACTAGCACACAGGTTCCCTCAAGAAGCTATCAATTCTATTCAATAAATTTGTGATTGGTTTATTTATGGAGAGTTTTCATACATAAGGATATATGGATGTGAGAGAGCACCTCATATTTTACCGAGGTATGTCCCAGATAGATTAGTGCTCGGGGAAATTGCATATTGAACTGTTTGTGTTGGAATTGCTGCCTCTCTGTCAAAGAGTCAGAAAAAACAATGTCCATTCTTCCCCATTCCACTGGGAATTTACTCTTTATTGAATGCAAAACATGCTCTGAAGGAAGTAGAGAAAATGGAAGGAATATGGTTAGAACATGGAAATTTCAAAAGATATGACCCAACGGGTCTTGTCAAGAAGCACTACAACATGGTAAAGAATGTCAAGGCATATAATCACGAGGATGACCCATTTGACATCATTTTTCAAAGAGTTTTGAATTACAAAGAAGTGGCTCAACAAATTCATGAGTTGAGAGGCAGTCCCAAAATGCAAGAATTTCTCGATTGGCAATTCAATAGAAAGAAATCCTTTTCAAAGGAAAAAGGTGAGAAACATGGCAATATCCAAACAAATGTTGATGGAGAGGAGGACAAACAATTTGAATCTGAGACATAGTGAGATCACAATTCTTCTACTATTGACATGCAAGTAGACAAGCAAAATCAATAGGAAAATGTAATAGGGAAGGAGGATCAAATCAAAGCTACAATACAAACCCTGGAGAAAACTGCTAAAGAAATTGTTGAAATCAGTATCAATATAGGTACTCAGAACACTCAATTAGCAGTTGTTACAACCATCTCTTCCATTGACACCACTCCCATCATTTCCATTCCAGGTAGACTAATTTCTACATATCTTGATTTTGATAGTCTACAATAGATTTAGGAAATTGTCTTATCACTGAATACCTATAATGTTAGTGATACAACTAAGACAATCATGAAAAGGAAAACTAAGAAAATAAAAACTACACAAGAAATAGTGCATCTTTGGAATGTTTCACATTTTAATGAAGAATAATTTGCAAAAGAAGTTGTTGATGCCTTAGGGGCATTTGATGATGCAAATAAATAGTTAGTGAGTAGCATTTCTACCCAATTAAGGAAATAAAATAAAAGGGTATTGGAACTGCAGGAAAAATTGAGTTCCCAAGGGACTATCATGTCAAAAGAACATTAGTCCCAAATTAACCATTTTATAGAAGAGAAAAAGGTATCTCTTGATACCATTGGAAAACTCAAAACTTAAATAGATGGTATCAAATCAGAATATGCTAGACAATTGGTTGTTATTTTAGAAGAGAAGAAAGAGATAAACATGAGCCATGAGAATCAAATTGATATTCTTGGAGGTCAATTGAATGAATTAAAAATTAAACAAAAGAATTTAGAAGTAATGAATAAAGAAGCAACGAAAATGAGTAACATATTAGCCTCTCTTCACGATTTGTTATATGCCAAAGTAAATGAAATAAAGAGACATCATAATCAACTGCTACAATTCACTGCAGAAGCTCAAACATAGTTCGAGAAATAGAAAGCAACTCAAATATCCTTTAATGAATTGAAGGTGTGGGAAACAAAAGGAATCAATTTACCTAAAGATTGCTCTATGATGATTGAAGAAGATGAAATATAGATACAAGATTCATTGCATTCTTGGCATATTAATTGTATGTTTTCACATGATTTGATCAAATAAATCAACGATATTTAATTCCTATTTATTGTAATTTGATAAACAGAGAAAAGGGTTGGAAGTTGGAGACTCAAACTTTTATTTTTATCAGTTTGAATTAAATTTTGAAGACCATGTATTTTGACGAGTTGATTTATGAGTATTGTGAAGTCGTGATAATTGCATTTTTGTTAATTATTTGCAAATTCTGTTGCTTTAGTCTCATGCGAATTCAATCCATAGTCTTTGAACTTATCAAATGATTGTATATCAAATAGAAGATACACAAGTCATCATTAAGATTATTCTTATGATTAATGGTAATATGTGTATGTGCAGTTATAGTTGATCTGTTTGAAGAATTTATTTTAAGAGCTCATCAATTATCATACCTTCTTTTATTTGACGTTCTTGTTTTTTTATTAAAACTGATAGTTACCAGGAGAACCATCTATATGCTAAGATTATTTCTAACATGTTGTAGATGAATAAATATTATTTTTTTGGAGTTAGTTTATGAGACTGTTGTTTCTCATTACTGTTCTTTAAAAGGAATTTAAGCTCATCCTGGACCTCTCATTATAAAGTGTATATATAACCATTGTTATCTGTTACTAGCAACAATAGTTATGGTGCTTAAATATCCTTTGGAGAGCAAATTCCTTCTAAATCTAAAAGGATCAATCATTTATTCTACATGTGTAATTAGTCTTTTCTCTCAATTGAGATAGGATCAATAGATAGGTTTTTATTTTATGCAAATTTAGGATAATTTAGATCAAATCCTAATTGATTAAGTATATTTCCAAAGATAAAATATTTTGAGTGGTAAACCAAGCCCACATATCGGTTGGAAACTACCATCCCAAACGTAAATGAGTCTAATTGGGGCTTGTGATAGGGTAGTTGTCCCCTGTTGCAGGAGGGAATTTTTCCACCTGACAACAGTAAGGTAACATTCTTAACCTTTGTCAACCATAATGTTGAATTATTAGTGAGTATAACAACTATGAACTTATATATTTTCATCTCAATGACCTGAAATTTATGAGGCAACATCCAAACTTTTCAACTCTAGCATCAAATGTACAATCAAATAGAATATTGTTGGCATTATGGTTTCCATCTAAAATATAAATAGTGATTTCCTAGCTATCTAAAAGCTTCACAATTATATACATATTTTGTTGTCTCAACAATTTACACATGCGTTATATATAAGGTGAAATCACTCATTTGCATTGGTACATTATCCTAACACTAAAATGATAAAAAACATGTATTTTTATTGTCTATTGGGTCTAGCTCGTGTGGTTGTGGGTTGGAGTGTTATCCTCTCCACACAATTTCTATTCCTGTAAGTGACATGTTGACATCATAATGAGTATATTGCTATAACAATTTTGAGCCTTGTTGTTGACTTGGCCTTGTGCCTTGAAGAATCTAGGGTTTTCCCTGGGTACCATCCTTGAAATGAGGGGAACTTCCCAAGGGTTTTCCTCAGGTGTTGATAACGGGAAAAAAAACCATTTATTTTTATGGATTACTCCTAAGCATGGATTTTATAAGATTAGGAATACATTCAAGGAGGAATGGCCCTGATATTTCATTCTAGGGAGCATAAAGATGGAGAATATTCACCATAAAAGTGACAATAGAGAAAATTTTAAAGTTTCTCTATTTAAAGCTACATTTCAGATGGTTCTAGAGAAGTTCTAATTTGACATTTCTAAGAAAAACCCATAAAATGGCCGACTAGGAAAACCATGGTGCATCCATCTTTTTTCTTCTAAAATCATGGACACTAACCACAACTTAATATGAGAACACTCATGTGTTATTCTTCTACAATTGTTGAAGTGTAAGGATGTTGGATAAGGGCCAAGGTGAGGTTGATGTGAATACAATAAAATATTTGTATAAGGATATCCTATTTTATGTTTTTTATTTGATGGGAAGTCATTAATAGGGTGCTAGATGATACAAGTCGATATACAAGGATGCACCAAAAATTTAGAGTACAAGAAATGGAAGTCAGAGGTATATGAACAAATTTGTGATAAATGTTTCATTATTAAAGCACCAAGATGAGTTTTTGTTATTTTTGTTCAATAGATTACTCTTTAGATTACAATCTTTGCTGTAAAAAATGCTTCTTTCTCGGTTATAGGTTATTGATTTATGGATTAGATTGTCTATTGTATATGATTCATACATATTGAAGCAATATGTCAAAGCCATATTGTAACCAAAATTGTGCCCCCCCAAAATTAAAAATCTTGATCGAAAAACTCACAAGGATAATAGCTTACAGGTTTTTGCAATGAATTGATTGTTTTAGATCTTTAAACCTTTATCCACCTTGCACACAAGCTACCTAAATCCATTATATGTTAAATCCATATTGTAACCACAATTTTGCACCACCAAAAAATAAAAAAAATTGATAAGCAAACTCAGAAGAGGATAATAGCTTATTGTTTTTTGCAATGAATTAATTGTTTTAGATTTTTAAATCCTCAGCTTCCCTACAAACAGGCTACCATATATTGAAGGTATATGTTAAATCCATATTGTAACCAAAAATTTTCCCCAAAAATTTAAAACAATGATAACAAAATTCATAAGGATAATAAATTACAATTTTTGCAATTATTTGATTGTCTTAGTTAGCTCTCTCTACTGACCATTCCCCAACATGAGTAGTAGAGGGATACACTGCTATATTCAAGCCATTCTAGTAAGTAAAGAGTGGGCTTAAACCAACACTTACGACGATCAATTTAGATATGATGAAAATGCACCAAATTCCATAGATGAATAAGCTTTTAATTTTAAAACCTTGACCACCCTGCACACAAGCTACAAGAAACCATTCTTTCTTCTTAACCACCATGCATTTTTCACTCCATGGAAACTTCCCTCACTTTGGTCACACTAACTCTAAACCACCTTCTCTTTGGTCACACTACCTCTAAGCCACTTGTTGGTTGTGGAGCCTGATTATCTTCC
>ML794484.1:243569-264915 GCA_009831015.1 Picea engelmannii
CCAGGATTCCCGATCCCCGATTTCCCGAGCTTTAGCCCCATCCGGCTACACAATGGTCCATATGACCATTACCCATGATCACGACCTAACCCCATCGGGGCTACGGGGTTTGTGATGCATCAATGCATTCACCCGGTGATTCCTGATCGTCCAAATCCCGACGCTTCATTCATATGATAACATCTGGCCTCTACTACGCCTCTGTCCTCCTTCGCTGCTTTGCTGACAGCTGTACCCCACTCATCGGGATTTCGCGGATCGTGATTTCGAAATGCACATAACCTTTGTGCCCGGGATCTCCGATATCCCGATTTCCGATATGCCAACTCGCTCCTGATTTCCGACACCTGTCCCTCAAATGGACGGTCTCGATACCTTCGAGATTTTGGGACTTTCGATCTCTTATTTCCTTCAACATCAGGAACTCTGATTTCCCGATGTCCGATATGCCGATGGTGCCTTGATCTTCGACACTTGTCCCTCAGATGGACGGTCCCGATCATCGATGCCTCTGCTGACGTCACACTGGTTTGACACATGTTAGATTCTGCCACGTGTCACTCTGATTCGTGACTTTCATGTGCCTGAAGTGTTGAATCTTCCTGACACCTGTCATTCCCTGGTTGTGCCACGTGTCCCTTTGCTGACGTGGTGTGCTTTTGTGGGTTGAATCAACGGTTCAGATGCAATCTTGGCTCAACGGCTGCGATTACATCGCGAAATTGCATATCGTGATTTCGGGGTTTTCGTTGTCGAGTGAACTGGACATTTCAAAGTCCCGATCCCCGATTCTCCGATGGGGCCTCAGGCTGCCACGCATCCACACAAATAGACGGTCCAGATCTCGTCGGGAATTCACCTTGGCTTTAACGGCTGCGCTCAAATCGCGATTTCAGAGTTTTTGATGTCAAGTGAATTGGACATTATAAACTCTTGATCCCCGAATCTACGATGACTTATCTCCTTCGCAACTTCTGCAGATCTGACGGTTTTCGGTCTTTCAGGAAATTTGAATGGAATCCAATGGTCACTGGATCTCTGTCTTCCTTCTTCTCAATAATCTCTTGCTGCGCGCATTTTCTTCAATGCTGTACCTCCTGAGATCTTACATCCGAATCCCCCAAGGGTTTTTATCCTTCATATCCTTCCATCTCCGTTGTTGCCATCAATGACAACAACCATCATCGTTGCTTGTTCAATATTTGCCAACAACGACCTGCTTAACAGACTTACACCCTGGTGCAAGTTCCCACACATAATCGTGGGTATACCCTCCAAGGATCTTGAGTGAGTTTGGCCAACGTCGATTCCAGGTACCGTGAAGAATTTCCCCTTCACATTCACCTTGTGTAAGACCCTAAGAAGATAGGCTACTATGGTTACCACTAACAACAATGATGCCTGGGGGAACAGTCGACAGTTCGATCCACACGCAAGGGCATGGTATCTAGCCTGAAATCAGCTTGAGAGGCTTCCACTCATCATTGTGGGTATACCTTCAAGTGACCCCCATAATACGTGCAATCTCTACACCAATATCAACAAAGAAGGTGAGTAACTCTGTTAATCTCAATGCGACCTCGGGTTTGACCCTTGTGTGAGAAGGGCTTCCCAGGACAAAATGCTGTGAATGGAATTTGACACTCCTTATCACAATATGATATTGTATGTTTTGTGCTTTGGAGAGTGTGTCTCACTGCCTATTCCAAAGCTCTAGCCTAGCTAATGTTGGTGTAAAAGAGTCCTAGAAAAAGTTACTAGTTGAATTTTAAAAATTGCGCAATATTATTACAGGCTATTGTTACTCAAAAGGAGATGAAAATTAAACCAATGTTGTGTGAGACTCTGACCCAAAAATGCATAAATAGGAATGAATGATAACAAATTTGGTGTTCGATGAATCCTATTTATAGGAGGGAGAGAAGAGTTTTCTGGAGCAATTTGAACTATGATGTATGATCTTCTCGGAAATGCAACATCAAACAATCATGAACAATGCAAATTCTCTATTCGTTCTTTTTCAGTACTTGAATGCCAATATTTTTGAATACAAAGTTGCTTAAAAAATAAAATGTCTTTAATTTTTTGTTAGAAACCAAACAATAGGGGCGGAACTAAGAAAAACAAGCAACCAACGAAAAATAAATATATAACAAAAATCCAAACCAATCTTTCAATGAAGACAAAAATAACAAACTGACAAGACCAGTCTCTTCAAATGCATAGGGGTAGCAATTTTCCAAGTAATAAGCAATTGGAAAGAACAATTAATCTCAACTTTTAAACCAATCAAAGGCTCCCAACCAAACAAGCACTCGGATTTCAAAACCAGAGATTATACCCTTGTTGCGAAAGGGTCAAGAGATAAAAATTGAGAAAACATGATCAAGAGGAGCTTAATCATCCATGAGGTTTGAAGTCAAGAAATCATTCAATCACTAACCAGAGAAGTTATTCCTAGACACACAAACAAATTTGGGCATCTGAGGGCACAAAAGACTTAATCCAAAAAAATTTGCAAGTGGGTTCGCAGGCTGAAAGTGTGGTACAGTGCGAGAATCAAGGATTCTCACAGGCTAGACACAGGTAGAGTGTGAGAAGTTCGCACTGAACTGAACAATAGGGTGCGAACTCTAGTGGTTCTCATAGGCTACAAAAGGGTGCAGTGTGAGAAGGCCTGAAATCAAGAAAATTTTGAAAAAAGACAAAATTTTTGAAGGAACTTCTAGATCCAGGGAGTCTATAAGGGTATCCTCAAGACTCAGAAATTGATGGAAATGAAAAATGGTAAGTTAAGAGAAAATGGCCAAATAAAAATCACCAAAAATGGGTTTTATCCCCAGTGGAGTCACCAATTTTGTTATTGGACAAATTGGTAGGTGCAAACACTAACAGATCTCCTTAGATCCACCTGGATCTAGAACAAAACAGGATAGGACACGACTCTTTCCCTAAGTTGTAGTCATTGAATCTACTAAAGAGAAGGAATAAGTGACATACCTTGATATCACTTCCTTATGTCTCTGTTGTTCCCGCTTCTCTCTGGTGCTCTTGTGGAATTAGGTCCAAGATAACACAAACCAACCAAAGTGAAGATAGCGAAGTATATTCAATGTCAGCTTATGCATATGATCAAGGAGTTACACAATAAAGTAAGAGTGACTTTATGGGAAAGGGATATGCACTGTATTATATTAAATGAAAGTAGAAGATACAACCTGATCGACTTGATGTGGCAAGCTTCCTTTCAGTGACCCTTGGTTCCAACACACACACTTTCTCTGCACCTGCATGAAAAAGATCCAATTCCTCTTGACAGACCAAATAGAGCCTTCAAGCTTCCGTCCAAGCAGGGTTCTTCACACAATTCTTTCACCAATTCTTCATTCAATCTTTCTTAACCTTTTCCACGAGAAACCTTTCAATATATAGGATAAGGAGAGATGGTTACATGGATGAGGATGATCCCAACAAATCTGAGAAGTCAGTAGAATGACAACCATACAAATGCCAACTCATTTTATAGAAGATCTCCTTCTAGAACCTTCCTGACCTTTTCTTCTTTCCAAGCTTAAAAACATGTTCACACCCTATATATGGAGAAGATTGTGAGAAGTTCGCACCCTAAGTGTAGGTGGCATGCGAGAATGAAGGATTCTCGCACCCTAGACCATAGGCATCCTGCGAACTCATCTTAAAAATATATATTTTGGAAGAATATAGGAGCCATTTTTCTCAGGCAAGAGGTCCTTGTTGGGAGCCTGAATACATCACTATTGAGACATCACCAGAGTGACCAAAATCATGTGTAACAGTTGTGGAGCCTTTGATTCAATCCAAACTTACTTGGGTCCCATGTAATGTAAAATGATTAATATTTGGATGGTTAGCATTAAGGGAATTGTCCACTCGATCACAATCATGAAGTCCTTCCTCTGAAAGTTTGGATGCAAAGCCAAGACATTAACAATTTGTTTGATCTATTGTCCTGGTTATAAGTTGGTGATTGTTGGAATGGTTGGTCCTACTTTTTTCCTCCAACTAATTTACCTCCTTTGGTCCTAATTGTTCGAGCCTCTATTAAAGGTTGTGCTCCATTAGACCTTTTAGTTTCTGATAGTAGAGGCTAGGGTAAGTCAAATTACACTGTCAAAGTTAGATATCATGCCCAGATCATGTATCTACCTTTCCCACAATGATCTAGTATATGGAAGAAAGTTTAACATAACAATGATTTACCAAACATCGACAACTTATGTTGGGTAGTGATTCATGGAAAGCTTCAAACTTCAGAGAATATTTAAAAACAAGGGATTCAAGGGCTCTCACAATGCACTTTATGCCATTTCGAGGACGAAAACCACCAACACTTGTTCTTTGATTGCATTTTTACCAAGCATGTTTGGTAGTTTTCCTTTACAAGGATCAATCATAGGATGAGATTCCTATATTATTGGATTGATATGTTCCTGTTATGGCTCAAATGTTATAGGGGATCACTCATAAACAAACCTATTTTGAAGAGAGCTTAGCAAGCAATGCCAAAATTTATCTATTGGAAAGTTTGGTTGGCCCATAAAAAAGTTATAATTCAAAAAGAATTGGTCAATCCTAGGATAATGAATGTAAAAGAGAGGGGTTTAATGTTGAAATCCATCAAAATTTAGGGCATGCAAGGCCATTTGGTGCAATTTCTTGACTATGAGGAGAAACAATGGATAATGAACATCCTAATGGGAGGAGCTTCTCATGCAAAGTCAATACTCCTTTATCCCTCACATCACTCTAACCAGTAGATAAGAGTGAAAGAGGAAGAATTCAAAGAGTGGTAGAATAAGCAACACAAATATATTCTCTTCTTTGATGGGGCCTCAAAAGGAAACCCAAGTGTGGAAGGTGTGGGTGGGTGTCATCCTTGATCTCGGTGGAAAAAAAAATTGAATTATGAATGGGGGTATAGGGATATTTACAAAAAAACAAGCATAAGCATAGCTCTTTTTCAGGGATTGTTATTATAAATGTAGCCAGTGTGAATACTTTAATAGTTATTAGGGAATCATCCACAATTAAAAATCTAATGAACAATAAGAAAACCTCGTATGATAGTAAGTTGACATGTTGCATAGCTAAAATAAAAAAAAAAGGATGTTCTTCGGTTTGAGGATATCAAGTTTTTAATGTTTAAGGGTCCTAAATCGGCAAGAATACATGCTCACAAATAAGGCCTATTGAATGAATGAATGAACTCTAAGAAAAATAGGGAATATTTTTTCCAAGCCATCCCCTTGAATCATGATTTATGTCAATACATGAATGTTGCCATGTTCCAACTATTCTGCACACATATGTCATTTCATCAAAGCAATCATATTCCATTTAACTAAAGGTAGGATGTAATTTGCATCACCCTTATGGCATCCCCACACATGCCAATGTTAATGCATCATCGATGATTTGAAGCATTGGGAGTTTTAATGCAAGAGGAAGGTGGGATTTTGGTTCATGGGGTAGGCGAAGAAATGATGCCTAGCAAGGAATTTTGGTGGTTGTGACTTTTGGTTCTACTAGATATTTAGGTAATCCTTTTCATTATATCTCTATTGGTGTATTCTAGTGTTGGTCAAGTTGATTCGAAGTCAAACCTCATGGTTCCAATTTTGGTTTTGTGCTTGTGTTGGATCCTGTTTGGATCTTCGTGTTTGATAGATTTGGGTTTTCATTCTCGATTCATAGCATTGGTAGCTAGGGGTTTGGGTATCTCATCCTTTTTATTTCTATTATTCTTCTTCTTTAAATGATCAATTTTAGGTTTTGAAGGATTTTTTTGGGAAATTTTGGCTATCCTCAGAGTGGTCCTCGGGCTGGTAGTTAGAGACCATGTAGGGCTTGTATTTTCCTCAAGCCTAGAAAGGTTTGGTTCATCCTTTTATATTTGTTTGCTTCGGGACTTCCTTTTGGGTGTATGCTATGTTTATGTTATTTGGGAAATTGTGGGAGCTTTGGGATATGGAGTACAAGGAAATTCAGGAAATGAATTTTTTTTTGTGCAGACATGAAGACTTCATAAATAATAACATGACATCTATATCATTGGAAACAAATAAGGTTCATGAAAATGAGAACTAACATATTTCTCAAAATGTAGTGATTATGGACACCCTCTTATAGAAAAATAGGAAAATTTAGGTTTTGGAAGTGAAATGTTCAATGCTAAGGAATATCATCTATAATCTTAATAAGGACTCCCAATCTACTACTTCTAACTTTAGAAGGTCAATGCATTATGTCCCTAATGAACCCAAGGAAGAGAAAACAATCTATCAAATGCTTGAAGACATGGACTTGGGCAATGAGGAATCACAACCTACTAACATTAGTTAATATGAGGTGCACAACAAACATGCATTTTATTAGTTTCAAGGTTTCTTATGTTATGTCAAACAATTTTTCTTTTAGGTGTCTTTTTTAGAGTTTATACTAGTAGACATTTTTTGAAACCCTTTGCAAAGGATGATTTAGACTTCTTTATAGATGACACAATATACCTGATGGTTATGTTGGTTTTTGTTTTGAGAGACAACATCTATTTTGTATTACTATGCTGACCAACCCAGCTGCAAATTATTCTTAATACAAATATTACTTGTTTATATTTAAAAAAACATTTGAGGTTGAGAAAAATAAGTAACACATTACAGTGAATATGTACTCTAAGCAAAGCCTAATATTTAGAGAGGCTTTAAACTGCTAAAGAGATCTAACACTAAGTGATCCTTTAAAAATTGTTGATCCATGTGTCTCTTCATATGTCCCCAAATGATGGGGTGGTAAGGTAAGAGGTTCAAAATGTAGCTTGATCTAGGGGTATGTAACAACTTCCTCTAGAACTAAGTAAGCACTATATTTAAAAGTGCAATATACCTCTAGTCTTCATGATGAATCCAAGATTTTAAAGTGAGAGCATAGATGATTTTAGGGGCTAAATTTCACCAATGGGTTGATTTTCCATGGTTTTCCCCAAAAAACGATTCACCAATTTCCATTTTTTCTAAAAACGATTCGCCCAAATTCAATAGAATAAAATTATTTTACCTTAAAAATCGCCAAAATTTTATAGAAACTATATAAAATCCTTAGAATTTTGAATATTTTTACAAAACTATTGCTAAACATTTTACATTTTGCATATGAAGGACTAGTAAGATTAGCCCATGTTTCTACATTTTAATTTTAATTTCCATCCTTAAAATTACCCCCGAGTGAGAGGATGTTATGCACCAAACGACCAACATAACATAAAAAGGGAGAAATAAGTAACTCTACGCCTTCATAAAGAGAGAAGAATGAATGCAAAGCCTCTTCGAGGGGGCAACCTCCTCTTACAATAGAACAAATGTACAAGTTGAGATGATCCTAAAACAAGGTCTCCTTGGTGTGTGTGTGTGTGTGTAGGAGACTCAGTTAGGTTTATCTTGGGTGGTTGGGAGGAATTATTGTTATCCTCCCCACCAGGGTTCAATTCCTGCAAGTGACATGTTGAGCTCATAATGAGTATATTGTTGTAATGGTTTTGAGTGTAAGGTTTACCCTTTTCTTAGGAAACTTAGCTCACTTATCTAGAATGGGGAGGGTTTCCACATGTTTGAGGGAGGTTGACTTAGGGTCTCCGCGATAGGATATTTCCCCATTTTATTGTTGTGGCAATTTATTTTTGGTGATGCATATTCATCCATGGAGGAATAGTTATTATATTTATGGGAATATGCTTCCTAGTATTCGTTGATGATCTTTCTTTTTGACGAAGAGTATCCTGAAATATTGCAATGTGCCATGGGTTTTTATGCAGATGTCAGGCGGGAGTCTTTTGTACCCTAAACAAATGTAGATAGGCCACTTGGGAAGGAGTGTAAGGGAGGGTGCTATGTTGGGATGCAGACAGATCCCATGCTAGATCTCAGGTCACATTCTTTGTATGACAATGCCTCTTCTCCCAATGTCATTAAGGGAAATGCCTTATCTGACCAAAAGGCTACGACTCAAAGGATCCAAAAATGCGTGAAGGACAGGTTTGAGAAGGTTAGTTTGAGTCTAATATTAGACATAGGGTTGGATGTAGTGGATATGTTGTCATCCATGGCACTTGTATGGAAGTTCATGAATAAGTTGGTATCAAAGGCTGCCTTATTGCATTGGATGGAGGTGGATTAGGGGCAATTGTTAGGTTATTTGCCACTATTTTACATGTTATTAAAGGTTGGTTATGTTTTGAGTTCAGGTCAAAGGAAGACTTGGAATTTATCAGGGGCAGGATTGTCTTTGGGGTTCATCGAGTCTAGTTTTAAAATGATGGCATCCAGGGTTTGATCTGAGGTATTATCCATTTGTGATTCAACATATATGAGTACTACTTCCTAGGTTTCCTTTTGAGCTCTAGTCGGCTCATACTTTTGTGTTGAATTTCAACATTTTGGGAAATCTCATCTTCTTCGATGATCATAGTCTTGCTGATGAGGAAAAAATGGTGGCCAGAGTGTTCATTGAGTTGGATCTTAGTCAAGGGATTTTTCTAGAATTGGAAGTGCAGTGGGGGTTCTGGTCATTTTTTCAGAATCTTGACTATTGGAAAATCCCCTTTAGATGTTTCATGTGGAGGGAGGTCATTGACCTAAGTAGGTCTTGTTCGGTGGCTTCTTCTAGTTGAAGGGGGCGTGAAGGAATTTTTTTTCATTTTGTGGATCCTTCCCCTTTGGTCTTGGAATCAGTTGTGCATTCTGAGATCCATAAATTTGAAGGGGAGATGATAACTGTGGCTTGGTCATAGACCCTTGGAATATTTAAGGCAAGAACCTGTAGTATTGGTTGTTAGATGACACTACATAAGTATTTGAAAAATGAGGATGAAGGTTTGTGAAGCTTTTCCCCTCCTATTTCCAAGGAAGTAGGTTTAATTCTGAGCTATTTTCCATGCCTATTGTCCCCTCTCAAGAGGCCTCAGAGGAACACTCTCCTAGCTTGGTGGGAGGGAGTTAATGAGTCAATTTTGTTAGGGCTTGTTTCAGATCTTGTTGAGTTCCCTATTTTTCTATCTTTGGAAAAGGATCACACTTCACCTAGTGTTGAGTATGGGCACAAATCTCCCTGCAATCATCTTCGTTTTTGAAAATTAAGGGGAGATATGCACTTGAATCTATTGAAATAGGGCTTGCTCCATGTGAGGTATCCCCAGGTATCCCGAGTGTTGGGTTGTTATATCCTTTGCATTGGAAATGTAGTATAACTGAATGGGTAGTTTAGGACGATGATCCAGATTTTATGAGAAGAACAAAATGAATAGGGATTATTATCAAAAGATGATTAACACAGAATAATATATATACAATAAAACTGGTAAAGAAATAAGATGAAACTGTAAAATGCAGCGGAAAAAAGGATTACTAGAATGGTGGCGTCTTATCTATGAGAAGAGATGTGACGATTGTGCTCATTCGCCAGAAGATGATTACAATGAGGCTCTCAAGGAATTTTTACAATAAATAGGGATGTAAAAAACCCTAGACATCCAAAAACCTAACCCTAGGAGATGAAGCACCAAAAGTGATGTGGGCCCCATTTGGGTAAGTTAGTACATCAACTTCCTGGGGTCATAATTTTTGCATACAATATCTGTTTTAGGCACACGATAACCTGTTGGAAAGGTCTATCTGAGGAATACACTTGTTTCCTGTGGCGATCCCTAAACATCTTGCCTATGGTGAGCCCTAAAAATGATGTTTAGGGCCTCAAAACGACCTCGAAAGTCAAGGACCCAAAAACTAGGAAAAAACCGTCGAACTAGAAAACTACCAAAATGAGCCAGTTGGAATAGGTGGGAGGCCACCAACATCCATCTGGATCAATCCTCCCCTCTTAGGAAGAAATGGTATCCATTGCGTTGAGTGTCCCCATTAGATGAGGAAATTTCTGCTGAATTTGGCCCCGGGTGAGCCACTTGCCTTGGTGTAGGAGTTTCCCTGCTTTGACAACTCGATAAAGTTGGATCCTTTGCTGGCGAGTGACCTTGAACTGTTTGTCCACAATATGATCAGTGTATTCCTATTGTATATAGTTGGGTTTGATCTCTTTTGGTGTTAGCTATTGTGCTATCTCTGAGGTGTCCAATAATGGTGGGAAATAAGGTCAAAGGAGATTCACGTTGAACACTGGGTGCATGCCAAGGAAAGGAGGAGTATTGAGCTCAAAAGAATTATCACCCACAACCTTGGTGATGGTGTACGACCCATAATAGAGTGGGAGAAGCTTCTGATGGGGTCCGATAAGGCGTTCTTTCTGCAAATGCAACCAAACTTTGTCGCCCACCTAAAAATTATGTGGCACTGAATGTTGATTATGGCGCTGCTGGTACTTGTCATTGGACTTCTGTAGGATATCTTGAACCTGTTGACGGATGTGGTGGATTCGCTCAATGAACCAGGTGGCTTTGTCAGCTTCAATTGGAGTAGTAGATGAGTCAGCTGAGGTGACCATAAGGGGTAGTGCAACATCTATGGGACCCAATGGTTGGAATCCCAACCCCACTTGAAAGGGGCTGTGGCCAATTGATCTATGCAAGGCTCGGTTGTAGATATGCTGGACATAGGGAAGACTCTCATACCATGTGCGAGGGTGCTTGGAATTATACATGTGTAGGATATGCACGATCATTCGATTTATGACCTCGATTTGGCCATCTGTCTGGGGGTGGAAGGTCGTGGATTTGTTGAGCTTGATGTCCATAAATGGCCACAGGCTTGAGAAAAATGTGTTGAGAAATTGACTGTCCTGATCTAAGAAAATGGTTTCTGGGATTCCAAAATGTACTTAGACTCGTTCAAAGAAGAGCTTGGCAGTGGCCTTTACTGTGATGTTCTTCTTGCAGTAGGCCAGAATCGTCATCTTAGAAAAGTGATCCACAACAAAAAAAACACAGTCATTTCCCCACTTGGTGGATGAAAGGCCTGACATGTAGTCCATGGGGATGGATTCCCATGGCCTGTTAGGAGTAGGAAAAGGGGTTTACATGCCCTATTTCTTAGTGGTCGGTTTGACAATAACACAGGCAGTGTAGGACCTGATATACTTTCTGACCTCCTATTGAAGTTTCAACCAACATAAATGTTTTTGCAACATTGCCACTGTCTTTTCGACACCAAAGTGTCCTACCAACCGACTGTAGTGGGCTTCCTAGATAAACTTCACTTGCTCACTTGATGGAATGGAGATATGGCCGAGACGACACAACAACCCATCATAAAGATGGAAATTAGCGACAACTACGTTTGTGCCCAAAATTTAGTGGGTGGTGGCGAAGTCTGGGTCTGTCTCATAGAGTTGGGGCCATCCAGAGGTCTCATGGCTGCAAGAGTCTAGCATCGTGACTAGTGGTTTGATGAGGGAATCAACGACGCGGTTGATGCTTTTTGTTTTATACTTGATGTTGAGGCGAAATTGCTACAAGTATGTGGACCACTTATGATGGAGGTCATTCTACAATTTGCCTTGTGTCTGCATGAACTGAAATGGATTATGATCAGTGTGGATGACTGTCTCCTTCCCAAGAGTGGAATGTATCCATTGGCGACAGGCTTGGACAATGGAATACATTTCTTTTTCGTAAGTAGGGTACTTATGAACAACATTTGATAGTGTCTCACTATGATAGGCCACAGGGTGGTCGTGCTGAGTGAGAACGATGCCCAAAACATAGTCTGAAGCATCTGTCTCGATCTCAAAGGGTTGTTGCAAGTCCGATAGAGAATGTAATGGGGTTGAGTAAAAGAATTGCTTCAAATCATCGAACACTTGTTGTTGGGACTGGTCCCACACACATTTCTCCTTACCACCACCCCTGGTTACTTGGCTGAGGGCCCATGCAATATGGGAGAATCCCAACATGAACCTACGGTAGAAATTAGCAAGGCCCGAGAAGTTCCGAAGCTCAGTGAGTGTGGTTGGGGATGACCAGTCATGAATGACTTGGATCTTGGCTAGATCCACATGTACACCATGCTGATCAACAATGTAGCCCAGGTAATGGACCCTGTCCATACCGAAGGATCATTTTTCCAAGTTGGTGTATAGCTTGTGCTACCGCAGGGTGTTCAGAACCTACTGAATATGCTGCAAGTGTTCTACCCAAGTCTTGTTGTAAACAAGAATGCCATCCATATACACCAATACAAAAGTATTGGTGAATGGTCACAAGATGTTGTCCATCATCTCCATGAAAGTGGTTGGAGAATTTGTCAAGCCAAAGGGCATGAGCAACCATTCAAAAAGACCTTCCTTTGACTTGGAGGCAGTCTTCCATACATCTATCTATTCTATTGGGACCTGGTGGTAGCTAGACTTCAGATCATTATTATTGAAGTATTTGGCCCTCGTGAGCTGATCAAGGAGGTCGTCAATTCGGGGAATCGAGTGCTGGTTTATGACTGTGATTTTATTTAGGGCCCAATAATCAATGTAGAGTCGCTAGGTTCTATCTTTCTTCTGTACCAACACGATTGGGATATTGCAAGGTGATGAGCTAGGACATATGTGCCCCTTGTGGAGAAGTTCTTGGATCTGTCGCTTGATCTCCTCATTCTCTAACAGTGAGCGATGGTAGACTAGCCCATTGGGTAGCGGTGCGTCGGGGGTCAGATCGATGGGGTGCTTGACCTGACAGTGCAAAGGTACCCCGATAGGTGAGGAGAAGATATCCGAGTATGCTTCCATGACCTTATCCACTTACCTCTGCTGTGTGAAGAGGTCAGCCACGAAGACCCTAGATGTGGCTGCGATCTTTCCCTCATTATGAGAAAGAATCACGAAGAAGACAAACTTCCCCATCTAAGAGATGACCTTCCTGCATTTCTTGGCAGAGATCAAGGAATAACACTAGGTGGGACTGCCTCCAGTATCCTGTACAATTTCTTGTTCAAAGTAAAAATAACACTGCGAGGCCTAGACTTATATACAACATGGCGTTTCCATAAATATGGTTGGCCCAAAAGAACATTACAAAATTCGAGAGGGGAAACATCACACAATACCTTGTATTTGAAGGGCTTGATGGCGTATGATAGGTGACATTGTTGGCTGACGCAGATGTCACTTCCTTGGCGGTGCCATCCGATGGTGTAGGGCTGCGGGTGTGACATTTTCGGTAGGGCGAGTCACTTGACAACCTCTGCTGAGATGAGGTTCTTCTGGCTACTGTCATCAATGATGAAGTGCAACATGGTACCCTTCACCCACATCTGTGAATGAAGAAGGCACTCGCCTTCCTCTTGCTCGTCTGGTTCACTAGGCTGGAGCTTGGTGGTAGCAACGGTAGCACTGGGTTCTGCATCAATGATCCATCTCCCCCTTCTTCGTTCTAACTCAGAGTCAGAACCTGGATCTGATTCAAAGGTTTTCACCTCAGCCACCAATGACTGCTTTGAGTGACAATCAACAGTGTTATGCCAGGGGATCTTATGGAAGTCGTACCACTTCCCTATATCTTTCTTTGTCTTTCTGGTGTCCTTCTTTTCTTGCGGCCTCGACTGGTTGTCCTGAGGCTATCTGACTTTGCTTTGTCCTTTTTTCTATGGGTTGGGGCCTCCCTTTCCTGGATTTTGCTGTGAGGGGTTCCCAGGCCCAATTTGTCGCGTCTTTTGTTTGAGCTTCTTCTCAATTTTGTCGGCATATCGGTAGGCCTCACCCAAGGATGAGATGTTCAGAAAATCCATTTCAACCTAAATGTATCTATGCAGACCATCGCGATACTTGAGCACCAGAAGTCGCTCAAAATATTTGATACCCAGCTTGGTGTGCAAGGTATGGAAGATATTTGTGAACTTGATCACTGCTTGGTCTCTTTCCTGCCGCAGTGTGGTCCATTTTGTATACAAGTCGTCATAACTTCCAACATGGTAGTTTTGTTCCTTAATAACATCCCTGAAGGACTCCCAAGTGACCACGATTGTAAATAATGAGGGTTCCTTTGTTTCCTTCTACTCACAGAAAGTGTCCCACCAATCTTTGACATGGGGAACGACTTTGAGGAGTGAAAATATAATCTTTTCTCTATTCGAGAAGTTATGGACAGAGAAATACCCTTCTAGCAGATTCAACCATTTTTCTACAACATCTGCATCTATCTGACCTTCAAATATAGGAATATCGAAGTTGATTTGTACCTTGAAGGGGGCAGCGCCTCCATTTGAGGAAGATGTGTCGCATGTTGGTAGTCATCGAAGGATTTGCGCAAAACTATCCATCATCTCGTTCCTCTGTTGCATGAGGGCTTCCTCGAGAAACATTTTGAAGGGATCTCCTGTCCCATTGTCTTTCTTTTCTCCCACTATGAGAGGTCACTTGGGCGTGCAAGATCTTTTGTCCTCAAGAGAAACAAGCTCGAGACCCAATTCTTTGTACCCTAACCTCGTTGGGGACATGCATTAAGAACGATAAGTAGCATACCGCTCTGATACCATTGATCCAAATTTTATGAGCATAATGAAATGAATACAAATTGTTATCAAAAGATGCTTAACACAGAATAACAGATATACAGTAAAACTGGTTTATATTCAATAAGGAAATAAGCTGAAACTATAAAATGCAGCGAAAACCAAGCTTGCTAGAATGGTGGCGGCTTATCTCTGAGAAGAGATGTGACGACTACGCTCATTCACCAGAAGATGATTACAATGAGGCTCTCAAGGCTTTTTTACAATAAACAAGAATGTCAAAAACCCTAGACATCCAAAAATCTAACCCTAGGAGATGAAGCACTAAAAGTCATGTGGGCCTCATTTGGGTAAGTTAGTACATCAACTTCTTGGGGTCGTAATTTTTGCATACGATCTATGTTTTAGGCGCACAATAACCCGTTGGAAAGGTCTATCTGAGGACTACACATGTTGACTGTGGCGAGCCCTAAAAACATTGTTTAGGGCCTCAAAACGACATCGGAAGTCAGGGACCCGAAAACTAGGAAAAACCGTCGAACTAGAAAACTACCAAAATGAGCCAGTTGGAATAGGTGGGAGGCCATCGACATCCATCTTGATTAGACAACCGACTGGGGGATGAATCGACTAAACGGTTAAGTCAAGTTGATGATCGATAAGACAGGCCAACTAGAGGTCAACTAGATAAGTTAAATAATATCCAATTGGAGGTCAAAAGGTAAACCGATTGGAGATTGAATGAATGGTCAATCAATATCTGACTGGTAGTTGACTAGTTCGTAGCTGACTCATATTCAACTGCCAGTCAAAACTTGTAACATAATCCTGAGATTTGTAGGATTGTATCCAATCATCTTCATGGATCTGTAACTATATTGGGCACCATGATTTAGGTTTTTACATTTTGTATATGCCTATAAATATGACATTATGAAATATTGTCTATGGTTAATATCGATGAGCTTGTGCCTCGGTAGAGAGAGTCGTGAGCCTGTAATGGCCATGAAGATGTAATTTGAATTGGTTATAGATTTGTTCTTGCAATAAAGCAAGGGAGTAGGATGATGAACTGTGTCTTTGATCCAAAATGGATCCAGGAAGGCCTAAAAATCAAAGTTCTCGGAATCGGACGAAACTAACGCCATTGCGTCGGGCTCATTACGCTGATTCCGGTCATATAATTTTTTCCGCAAATAAACACCGTATGCGAAAGATATCACGTTCTTATTGATTTCCCAAACATGTAAAAAGTCAAACTGGTCAAAGTCAACAGGCTGTACTGCTGACATCAACAATACGACAAGTGACGTCAGCAGGGACAGGTGGCAACATGAGGAGGTAACATGTGTCACTTGGTTTTGGCGTTTTCAGGATGATTTGGACCAGTACGAAAATGACACGTGGCATTGTATGAACGTGACACGTGGCCCAATGGCAGGCTGACACATGGCAGTACAGACGATATGTGGTTGTACGGATGATGACATGGTAGGGTGACTGGGAAGTACATATGATGATGTGGCCGCTGACTGGGCATGTGACTTGGCAGTACAGACATTGTCATGGCATGACACATGGCTGTGCAATAGTGACGTGGCAGCTGCCAGTGCATCCTGACTAGGTTGTTGAGTGTACCGTACAGATGAACCACATGGCCCAATCAGAGGGCACCACGTGGCACCCCAGATTTTGCCAATATTGGCTGGGATCAAAAATTTGTTTTGCCTCAAGGGGATTCAAACCCTTGACCTCCGGGATGAGCAATGGACTAAGCACCATTCGTTGGCCACATGGGCGAGTGTGTGACGTGTTATACCAAATGGCCGAATATGGTTTTAAAGTTGTGATTAGCCGCGTTTTTTGGGCTAAGCTCTGGTTGGAGGGGGCCAATGCGAGGCCATTTGGCACCCCACGTGATTGAGAGCTAAGAACTGGGGCTTATCCGTTGACAAGGGCGCAAGAGAGGCATAACACCAGGTCACATGGCCATGCATACAACTAGCCCAATGAAGACCAAGGGCTAAAGACTAGGGCACGCCTAGCCTGAGAACATATGGTGCGCTCCATATGACCAGGAGCCCAGAGAAAGGGAGTTGCTCCTAGATTTTTTCCCAATTTGGGTTTTTCACTATATTATATGTTTTTTTTTGTTTTTTATGATGATTTTGGGAGATTTTGTCCATTTTTGGGGGATTTGGAGCCCAATTTGAGGCCAGATCTTGGGAGAAAGTCGGGATAGGATCACCAACTCAAATCCTATATAAATTAGAGGTTTTTGACAGACCAAGAGGTTCAGATTGGCAGAATGATGATGAGTTTATGAAGCTTGAATCCATTTTTATGCAGGGAAGACATTGAGGAAACGAACTTTTGAGGCAAATTCCGGGAGCTACGCTCAACCTTTTTTAGTATCATCAGTTGTGTTAGATTCTTGAGGTCGAGTGGAGAAAAATGATACCAGTTTATAATCCTTTTGACACTTTTCTGATGTACTTTTGAAGTATTGAAGAGAAATAAGAAAGCCTCACCCACTGAGACAAAGGCCCGAAGACGTAGGTAATCTTGCCGAACTCCGTTAACAACTTTTCTGTTCTTTGTGCTTATATTCTGATGTGCATTTCTTTATGATGGCTGCAATAATCTCTCATTAAGTTCTTCTTCTTTCCTTAATTCCTATTTGGTAATTGAACACATGCTTAAAACTTAACCAAGTCTCTAAAGATCAATTTCATATCAGTCTTAGTTGTGGACCCAGGTCAATCATGTAACTCTTTATTTAGTGAATGAATAAGACAATGAAGAAGCGAGAGTCGATGAATCATTGTTGGTTTTCTTAGTTAAGGGTTTCTAGGATAAATCTCTGTCTACTATGTGTGATTGCATTGTGTTAGAACTAAAATTGACTATGTCAAAATTTTAGTGACTTTCGTTGCTTTTGCGCAAAACTTGCCAAATTCCCTCTTACCAAAATTTCATCAAATGAAGCTTTGCAATTATGATCTAAAACTTCATTTGCTGAGAAAGTCACCTATTTTTTGTAAACCTTATTGTATATACAATTTTTCTCATTAGTTAAGTTGGGTATCACAATTTTTTTAATAATTAATAATTATTATTATCTTAAAAAATTATCTTTTTATCTTTTTTCTAAAATAATAAGATAATAGTTTTTATTAAGTTGGGTATCACAATTTTTTTAATAATTAATAATTATTATTATCTTAAAAAATTATCTTTTTATCTTTTTTCTAAAATAATAAGATAATAGTTTTTATTAAAAAGTAAAAATTATTATTTTATGCATATATTCATTACTTTATACCCATTAGTTTTCCATTAAACTTGTTACGTGGGCATAAGAAAAAGGATAAAGTAGCATTGGGATAAAATTATATGAATATTATTTTATGTATATATTTATTATGTAATAATTTCCCTTTAAGTATTTTTTCTTTCTTTAATTTTTATTTGGTAGTTGAATAGATGTTTAAAATTTAATAAGTCTTTAAATATCAATTTTGGAAAGTTGTGGACCTAGGTTAATCATGTAATTCTTTATTTAGTGAATGAATAAGATAATGAAGGAGTAAGAGTCACTCAATCATTACTAGTTTTTTCAGTTAAAAGTTTTCAAGGTAAATCTCTATCTACTATATATAATTTATATATAATTTCCATTATATTAGAACTAAAATTGATTATGTCAAAATTTTAGTGACTTTCGTTGATTTTGCTCAAAACTTGCCAAGTTCCCTCTTACCAAAATTTTATCTAATAAGACTTTACAATTATGATCGCTGAGACAGTCACCTATTTTTTGTAAACTTTATTGTATGTACAATTCTTCTTGGGTATCACAATTTTTTTAATAATTATTATTATCTTAGAATTTTTTTTTTTATGCATACATTTATTACTTTATACTCATTAGTTTTCCATTAAACTTGTTAAGTGGGCATAAGGAAAAAGTAGCATTGGGATAATTTTTTTTTTTTAAGATAATAGTTTTTATTAAAAAATAAAAAATATTATTTTATGCATATATTCATTACTTTATACCCATTAGTTTTTCATTAAACTTGTTACGTGGCCATATGAAAAAGGATAAAGTAGCATTACGATAAAACAATGGCTCTTTTGTCCCATTCCCAAGTTCTATGACCACATCAGACACAGTTGCCGTACTCAACATCGAGTCAACTGCAACTTCCAAATGTGCCAAGGGAGGAGCCCACGATGGAGAATAATATGCACAAAACATTCGCAAATTTTAGTACACATCTATGTATATACGGTGTTGTAATTCTAATTTTCCAAGGCATGTGGGATAATTCCCATAGATAAAAAAATAACACACTCAATGAGCACGCGCCCAACAAGAAGTCTCTGTCTTTCATTACGGAGCTGACTGCTAAGTGTTCAGGTAAGAATGACATGTGCGCTCGCAGGAGTTGTGAGAATGTCCACATCATATGCTAAGTGGACGCCAAGCGCTCGAGCACATGAAATATGCAAACTCAAGTCAGAACATGTTTTGGCAATGGATAACTGGAGCCTGGGTTGTATTGTTTTGGAAATGCCTACATATGCCCAACAACAATGAGAGAAAATTCAGAGAACCATAGAATCTACAAATCTACAAGGGTTTTATGATGATGATTTCGGTGATTTCCAGGCAGAGGATCAACAAAATGGATCCATATTTCCAAGTATTAAATCAAGCAGATCTTCATTTCCAGCAGGTGACAGAGTATTTCTAAGCCAACACATAAAAAACATATCGGTGACAGATCAGTATTCAACCTTAAATCCCAGGTTTCCAGGCATCGATTCATTATTCAAAAGGTTATTTCTAGCATCATCATTAAATTATTTCCAAATTTGGGGCATTTGATTCCAACATATCCAACTTTCAAAGATTGATTCGATATCTCTAGATCTCCTGTAACAAATTAAACATTTATTTTTATTTTTTAACAGTGGGTAAAAGTGCATCTATATATTGTACAAAATAAAATAAGAAAAAAGAGGGAAATATTCATTTTAGAAGGAAGTCTGGGGTTCAAGTGATAGTAGTTTGGGAGAAAGTTGAGAAATTATAATTGAAGGAGCTTCATGCCCTGCAACATTTCATACTCAGGGATCAAGACATTTGGATGGTAGTTAGACTCTGCACCTGCTGTATTTCTGCTTATTTGAAATACAAAGATGATTTCTGCAATGCATTAATTGCTATATCTGTTTCAGATCTAATTGCAATAGAGATTCTGTTGTTAATTGCATGTGACTAGTAGTTTGTATTCAAGTACTTGATTCTGATCCAAAATATTATTTTGGGTCTGGATATCTTCTGGTGAATATTTGAGTTTAACAGATTGTGACACTTATATATTCATGTTTATTTTCTATTCCTTCATATCACATTGTCCATTAAATGTGTAGATCACAAAGTGAATGCCCCAGACTACGTGAAGTGCTCTTGATTATTTGAATTGAGAGATTTTTACTAGATATTTAACCTTTCAACCTATTCGATTCACCTATCAACCAAACAACAAAACCTATGCAATAAATGAGATGCCCTAGCTTAGCTATATAGCAGTGTAGTGCAAACTTTAGGGACAACACATTGTTTACTTTCTATTTAATTCTGTCTTTCTCTCTCTTGGTTGGTTTAGTTTCTCTACATTTGGTATCAGATCAAGGTTGAACAAATCTAGGATCTGAGTAGATATGAGGGTTCAACTTGTTCTTAGATCTGTGCTAAACCAAGGTTCAATGGGAGCTCTAATGTTGTGATTTGTGCTTGAAAGAATGACAAGCAATTCTAGGATTGGGATTGAAAAGTTTAATGGTTAGAATTTTGAGCCTTGGAAGATTAAAATAGAAGATGTCCTTCTAGATCATGAAAAGTAGTTCTCCGTGGATCCTGGAACAATTCCGATGGGCATGCTCAAGGAAGATTGGGATAAACTCAACAAGAAGGCAAGCAATACGATTTGACTTTGTTTTGCAGATTTGATATTACTGAATGTCTCAGGTGAAGAAACTACAAAAACACCGTGGGAAAAATTTGGAAACTTGTACCAGTTGAAATCCATGGTAACCAAATTGTTTCTTTGGAACAAATTGTATCTTTTGAGGATGAGTGATGGGAGATCTGTAACATAGCCGTTGAATGCATTCAATACTATGATAAGTTGGTTATTGTCTGTGGATATTAAAATCATCGAGAAGGAGAAATATAACAGTTTATTGTCTTCTTTGCTAGATTCATGCCATAGTCTAGTCATGGCTATTGGAAGTAATTCAATCACATTAACGCTTAACATAGTTACCAACTTAATGAGAACTCTCTAGAGTTCTCGTTTTTCATCGTGGCTATTTTTACCCCCATTTGAAAAAGTGGTGCTACCGGTAGCACCACTTTTTCAAATGGGGGTAAAAACTGCGACTTTTTTGAAATCACAGCCTTGAGATTCCAACGAGAACCTTGAAATTGACCCTCAAATCAAAAAGTGATGCTACCAACAACACCACTTTTTTTTTGAGTTAAAACTATGACCTAATTGACCCTTGAATAAAAAAGTGATGCTATCAATAGCACCATTGTTTTTTTTTTTTTTTGAGTTAAAACCAATGTTGAAAAAGTCAGCATCGACAAAAAGTCGACGAGGGTCCGGAAAAAATCGTTTCGGCAAAAGTCGACAAAAAATCGGAAAACCACGACAAACATTAAAAAATACAAAATATATTCATTTTTTTCAAAATTTTAAACATATAAAGAAATAACAACATCAGATAAACACATTGGCACATAAATATGGATAAATCACTGATATATAATATATATGTAGTGGATGCCA
>ML794485.1:2406-14067 GCA_009831015.1 Picea engelmannii
AAAAATGAGAGAGAAGATATTGAGAGATCATCTTAAGGAAAGAACTAACGATCTAAACCATCTTGAGGCAGAGTTTGGTCAAGAAGAGAAAGGACTTGAAGAAGAAATAATCACATTAAAAATTCATCTTGAAGAAGTGAAAATAACAGAAGAAGTCATGAAGTCTCAGATAATGAAGAAAGAAGAAGAGGTTGAGAAGCTTGAAGAAGAAGTTGTCACATTGAGAAGTAAAATTGTCAATCTCAACAAGAACGTTGAGGAGACAGAAACATCCACATCAGTTATAGAGAATGAAGAGAAGCACTCTAGGTTGCTAGAAAAGAAGAATGAAGAAAATAGAAAGAGTTATGGAGAAGTACTCAAAGGAAGGAATCATGGTCAACCATAATCTAATAAAACTATTGAAGATACATTTTCAAGAATACCATCCATGTTCAAGTTACAAAGAAGCTTCAATCATGATCATGATCAGTCAAGGCAAAAATTTAGAAGGACTACGCCACAAAGAATATTATTCACTCCCAGGTATGCAAATTTATTTTATGGTAATTGTTTTTACTGCAGTAGCTTTGGACATAAGGTTGGCAGGGATTATAAAAGAAATTTTCAAGAAAGAAGTGCCTATGTGGTCACATGTAACATTGAGTGTTACAAATGTCATAACTATGGACACATAGCCAGTGATTATAGAAGCATGATCTATACTTCCATGAAAGAGAATATTGATATCAGATATAAGAAAGTATGGATAAGAAAATAGGAAGAACAAGTGAACAAAGACCAGGTACCATAGATCGCAATATTGGAAATAAAACGAGATGAAGAAAATTCTACATAGAAAAGGAAAGATGTCAGATATAGAAAGGTTTGGAAAATAACTGAAAGGAAGGAAGGACAAGTAAATAAGGAACATGTTCAAGAGATTGTACTTTCAGGCATTATAGTGAAAGATGAATCCATGAACAGAAAGAAAGAAGTCAGAGCTCATAGAGATAATGAATCTACCAATGAAGATGATGATGAATCTACCAATGAGGATGATGATGAATACACATCAGAGAAGGAATTGTTCTGAGCCATTTGGCTTAGATACTTCCAAGTAATATGAATATTAGATAGGGGGAGTCTATGCGATAGTTGTGATAGACCAAAGAACCATCCTTCAAGCAGCTTGCAGAGTTTGAGAAAAAAATTCAGAGCAATCAGTTAGCAAAAGTATAGTTTGATAGATTAATCAAGACTTCATGATAATATAGTGATAAATGGGTCATCATTATGGACAGTTTCTAATGCAAGAGCAGCGAGCAAAGCCCAAAGCACGAGACTAAGCCAAATAAATAGCTAGACACGTAGAGGAATAAAAAGAGCACATTTTCATAAGAACCATTTTGAATTTTGAATTTCAAAGGCATTAATGTAATAGTTACGAAGATGGCGTACTTCGCATTTATATCTTGGGGGTTGTAAACAGATCTTGAGTGATTGATCTCATCTGTAAAACATTAAGGCATTTAAGTCTGATTAATGTAAGAGTAGGTAGATATGAATGTTAGATTAGACAGTTTTAGGAGTAGGAGGGAAAACGAATATAGACACCCTCGCCTTTGTATCATAGAAGAGTAATTGTAGCATAGAGCATGGAGCATAGAGAAGAAGGGGAGAGATGTAGCATAGAACTCTAGAGAAGAACTCATGTACAGGATCTTTGAATTAGTATATAAATCTTTAATTCAGATTCATGGTGTTATGATGTTTTCTGGTTGTACATGCTGAATGATCTGCTTATAGTTGTTCTATGCTCTCTGTTATGCATTTTCTTTAGTACTGTGCATGTATGATTTCATGTTGAATGTTTGAAGTTTGAGAGAGAGAGAGAGAATGAGGTTCAATTGTTTCTCTTCCTGAGTGAGAGTTCCTGCAAGGAGTGCAGTGAAACATCCATAAGGAATGCATTGACAAGGTTCAGAGTTTATCTCTGAAAGCTCAGGAGGGATATCGTTGTTCTCATTTCAGCAGAAGTGCAGGTGAAGCACAGAAGCCATGCAAGGTGTGCATAGGTTGGTTGAAATATTAGAACTTATCAACCAAGGAGAGAGTTGAAGGACTATTGTTGCAGAAGGTGCACATAGTTGAGAAATCAAATACTTGGAAGTGTTTGAAGGATTTCCGCAAGGAGTGCGTGCAAGAGTCTTTTTGGAGAATTGAGTTTACAAAGAAAGATCAGGAGGGTTAGCGCCCTTGAATTACTCAAAGGGAGGCGAAGTGAAGTTGTTTTGCAGGAGGATAAGTTCTGGCAAAAGAACATTAGTTTATTTCGTAAAGGTTCTGGAGGAAGAAATTGAACGGTCAGAATTCTCCGTGGAGAAGTATCGAAGACTCGAGAACCATTAGATCTTGCAAAGGAGCAAGGGGAGTTAAAGTGAGTGCTTTTCTAATTGAAGGATAAGGAGAAGTAGGGTCGATAGATTCAATCCAATGAGGGTCATCATATCTCCTGTGAACTCTCATCTCGGAGTTCGGGGCTTTGAAGGGGTAGAGGAATAGTGCAAGAGTTGCGGAGTGGCGAAGAGCTGAGAGCTCGTGTGAATGCATGGCACATCTATTAGGTGCGGACCGCAAGGGTGACAGGTGGTGTGTACTCACGCATAAAGGGATCAACCTATAGTTACCCTATCGCATCTTGGGATTTCGTGAAAGGGAAGCACAAAGGGACTACACTCCAACTCGCGAGATTGCGAGTTGCGAAAAGTGTGAAAGGGAAGTCAAAGCACCACTGACTATCACATCTCAGGATTTCATAGAAGAGGAGCATGAGAGTTCAACGCCCGAAATCGCAAACTTCCGAGAAGCGAGAGATGTTTGTGAAAAGACCAAATCATGGTCATATAGGAGAGTAAGGCTTGCGCTTGGGTTCAATCTACATAGGGAGAGTTTTACAAAGGACCCGTGGATACACTGAGAGTGTATGAGATATTTCCTGAGGGGAAATCAAAGAGTCAATTAGAATCAAAGGTAATATTTAGAGAGATCCTACGTGGACCTCGACCTGAGGATTGGGGGGCCTGCACCAGTTGTGGTATCAGAGCCTAGAAAAAGTTCTTTGTTTTTTGTAGCAGAGGAAAGAAAAACATTTCTCATCCATGCCACCAAGAAGGAGAGACATACCAATGCCTGATCCAGTAGTGGAAAGAGAAATGTACAAACTACATGCCAAGCTTGATGCCATGGAGACAACACAGAGGCGCACAATCGACACTGGGGATATCAGTGAGGCTGACAGTGAAAATGAAGCTGGACATGGAGGAGAAGGAGTAGCAGTCAAAGATGTTGTGGATGAACGCCTATTCAGGGTTGTTGCAAGGATAGATGCCAGAGGAAAAATGGAAATTCCCATGTATGAAGGAAACTTGGATGTTGAATAGCTTCTAGACTAGATTAGAAATATAGATAAATATTTTGTCTATGAGGATGTTGAGGAAGACAAAAAGGTCAAACATGCTGTCACAAGACTTAAAGGGTATGCAGCATTATGGTGGGATGAACTGCAAGCTGACAGACGCTGCAAGGGAAAGCAGAAAATCAAGAGTTGGGATAGAATGGTTACAAAGATAAAAGCCAAATTCATACCCAAATATTATCAAATCACTCTGTTTCGGAGAATGTAGAATTTGAGACAGAAGTTGATGTCAGTGAAGGAATACATTGAAGAGTTTTACAAGATAAACATCAGAGAAGGTCATTGGGAAAGCAATGATGAAAAGGTTTCGAGGTACCTGAATGGTCTAGGATATGACATTCAATATGAGATGAGAATGATGATCATTCGAACTGTAGAAGATGCTTATCATATGGCTCTGAAAGCTAAAGAGAAGCTGAGCCGAAAGCAAGGTCAAAGAGGCTGAGGCAAAAGTCAAGCCAGAGGAAAACCGATTTCCCAAGACAGGACTCAGAAGCCTAAAGAAGAGGGATAGAAACCTCAACCTCAATATGAGAGAGGATGAATCTCACAGAGTGGGCAGTATGCTAATGGAAATACTTTTCCTCATACTAGAGGAAGAGGAAGAGGTCGAGGCAGTGAAGTGAAATGTTTTCTCTGTGGAAAAAATGGGCATAAATCCTATGAGTGTCCAGATAGGAAGAAATAAGGTGGTTAAACTCACATTGTCGAAGCATAGAGATAGAATGTTGAGGCAGAAGATGCTGAGGGCAGAAGATCCTTGATGATGAGGAAAGTTCTCTTAATGCCAGAAAAGGAGGCAGAGAACCCAACCCAAAGGAATAGACATTTTTGGACTGCTTGCAAGACCAAAGATAGGGTGTGTAAAGTTATCGTGGATAGTGGTAGCACAGACAATCTCGTTTCTACAGAGATGGTAGAAAAACTAGAGCTGGAGATTATCGTACATCCAAGCCCATACAGAGTTTTGTGGCTACAAAAAGGACATCAGGTAAATGTCACTAAACAATGTTTAGTTGAATTTAAAATAGGAGGATATAAGGATGAAATACTATGTGATGTCATTCCCATGGATGTTTGTCATTTATTGCTAGGTAGACCATGGCAATATGATAGAAATGTGGTTCATGATGGGAAAAAGAAAACATACACCCTGGAGAAGAATGGGATAACTCACATGTTGTTGCCAATTAAGGATAAAGAAGTGAAACCAGAGGTAAGCAACACTGTACTTCTCATGAGTGGGAAGGAAATTCTTATGGAGATTAAGAAGAAGGAAGACACAAAATTTATTGTGGTCAAGAAGCCAATAATTGTTTTAACCAGTACAAGAGTGGATGATTTACCAGAAGAAATCTAGGAATTGCTGGAAGAGTTTGTTGATATAGTAGTGGATGAACTATCTTGTTCGTTGCCACCAATCAAAAGTATAAGTCATCACATTGATCTTATACTTAGAGCCATTTTACCGAACAAAGCAGCGTAGAGGTTGACACCACAGGAGAATGAAGAAGTCAAGAGACAGGTCCAAGATTTAATGGACACAGGATTGGTTAGAGAGAGCTTGAGTCCATGTGTTGTTCCGACAATGGTAAACCTAAAGAAAGATGGAGGCTGGAGGATGTGTACAGACTCAAGAGTAATCAATAAGATTACCATCAGATACAGATTTCCATTGCCAAGGATGGACGATTTGATGGATTGCTTGAGTGGAGAAAGATTCTTTTCAAAGATTGATTTGAAAAGCGAATATCATCAGATTCATATGAGAGAAGGTGATGGATGGAAGACAACATTCAAGATGAATGAAGGGCTATACGAATGGATCGTTATTCCATTTGGCTTAACAAATGTGCCTAGTACTTTCATGAGATTGATGAATGAAGTCCTGAAGGATTTCATAGGGAAATTTGTCATTGTATATCTTGACGATATATTGATTTTCAGCAAAACAGAAGTAGAACACTTGAAGCATTTAGCTACAGTGATGAGGAGATTACAACAAGAGAAGTTGCTGATAAATATGAAGAAATCATCATTTATGAGGACAGAAATCATTTACTTGGGTTTTGTTATCTTTGCAAATGAGTTGAAAATGGATTCGGATAAGATGGATGCAATTAAGAATTGACCATCGCCAAAAAGTGTGTTTGAAGTTCGAAGCATCCATGGTTTAGCTATTTTATACAGGAAATTCATCCTAAATTTCAGTGGGATTAACACACCAATGATGGATATGGTGAAGAAAAGACATAAATATTTTCATTGGATAGAGGAAGTAGAGAAGAGATTCAATCTACTAAAGAAGAAGATCACGGAGCAACCAATTCTGGTGGTGCCATACTTCAACAAGACATTCCAAGTCAAGTGTGACGTGAGTGGGTTTGCAATTGGAGCGGTCTTGAGCCAAGACGATAGGCCGGTTGCATACTTCAGTGAGAAATTGAATGAAGAAAAGATTAAATACTCAACATATGACAAGGAATTCTATGATGTTATACAAGCACTGAAGAAATGGAGGCATTATTTAGTTCCTAAAGAGTTTGTTTTTTACAGCGATAATCACGCTTTACAATTCATGACTCAATAGGACAAGTTGAACCAAAAGCATGCAAAATGGCTTGAATACATGCATAATTTTACTTTTGTAATTAAACATATTTCTGGAACTGCTAACAAAGTTGTCAATGCTTTGAGCAAGAAATGTTTGCTTATGCAGGAATTCAAAGTCAAAACTTTGGGTTTTGATAAACTCAAAGAAATGTACAGGGATTATCCAGATTTTAAGGAAGCGTATGAGGCATATGAGAATCCAATTCTCAGGGACATAATCCAATGGAATGAATACATGATCCAGGATAGATTATTATTCAGGGGCAATCAACTATGTATTCCAAAATTCTCCATGAGGGAGAATCTGCTGAAAGGAAAAACACTGTGGAGGATTGGTTGGACACTTCGGTCATGATAAGACGTTCCCAAAGCTAAATGGCGCATATTTTTGGCCAAGGATGAGGACCGATGTTAAGAAATTTGTGGACAAATGTAGGATTTGTCAACACATAAAGGGGAAAAGGAAGAAAACAAGGTTATACCAGCCATTACCCATACCTGAGAGGCCATGGGATGTAGTGAGCATGGATTTTATATTGGGACTGCCAAGGAAACAAAGAGGATTTGATTCAATATTTGTGGTGGTAGACAAATTTTCAAAGATGGCACATTTCATACCATGCCAGAAAACCAGCGATGCAAATCATATTGCGAACCTATTTTTCAAAGAAGTCATCAGACTTCATGGCTTGTCAAGGAGTATAGTTTCAGATCGAGATACCAAGTTCATGGGACATTTCTGGAGGAATTTATGGAAGAAGCTAGGGACAAGTTTGTCTTTTAGCTCAGCGTATCATCCTTTGACGGATGGACAGACATAAGTTTTAAACAGAATCTTGGGCGATTTGTTGAGAAGCCTAGTGACTGACACCACAGCCAGTGGGATCACATTCTGCCACAGGTGGAATTTGCTTATAATGATTCGATCAATAGAAGCATAGGGCAGAGTCCATTCCAAATTATATATGGAATGCAGCCAAGGGGAGTTTCTGAATTGAAAGATTCAAAACAAAATGAATTCAGAAGTGCTAGTGCAGAGGACTTTGCAAAAGAAATGAAAGAGATTCATAGCCAAATTAAGGAGCGATTGTAGAATTCAAGCCATGAGTATAAGTGCAGAGCAGATCAACACAAGCGAGAACTTCAATTTGAAGTTGGTGATCTGATTCTTGCACATGTGAGGAAGGAAAGGTTCCCAACAGGAACATATAACAAACTTAAGATGAAGAAGATTAGACCATGCAAGGTCATAAGGAAATTTGGGGCAAACGCATATGAGATTGAATTACCCGATGGGATTGGAATTTCACTGATATTCAATGTTGTGGATTTGTACCCTTACAGAGCTCAAGAAACGGGAACAGAGGATGAATAGATAGATGTTCAATGGATCAAACAAATGCCTGTGGCTGAAAAGCCACAGCTAGAAAGAATAATTGGCAAGAGGGTTAGCAAAAAGACCGGGAGGAAAGAGTATTTTGAATACTTGGTTAAATGGAAAGGACATCCAGTTGAAGATGCCAGCTAGGAAGATGAATCAAAAATTCATAAGCATGGACAAATCGTCCAAGAGCTCATGAACAGGAGTTCATGAAAATTTTCAAGTGAGGGAGTATGATGCAGGAGCATCGAGCAAAGACCAAAGCACGCGACTAAGCCAAAGAAATAGATAGACGCGCAGAGGAAGAAAAGAGCATGTTTTCATAAGAACCGTTATGAATTTTGAATTTCAAAGGCATTAATGTAATAGTTAGGAAGATGGCGTACTTTTCATTTATATCTTGGGGGTTGTAAACAGATCTTGAGCGATTGCTCTCATCTGTAAAACATTAAGGCATTTAAGTCTGATTAATGTAAGAGTAGGTAGATATGAATGTTAGATTAGACAGTTTTAGGAGAAGGAGGGAAAATGGATATAGACACCCTCGCCTTTATATCATAGAAGAGTAATTGTATCATAGAGCATGGAGCATAGATAAGAAGGGGAGATCTATAGCAGAGAACTGTAGAGAAGAACTCATGTACAGGAGCTTTGAATTAATATATAAAGCTTTAATTCAAATTCATGGTGTTATGATGTTTTCTGGTTGTACATGTTGAGTGATCTGCTTACAATTGTTCTATGCTCTCTGTTATGGATTTTCTTTAGTACTGTGCATGTATGATTTCATGTGGAGTGTTCAAAGTTTGAGAGAGAGAGAGAGAATGAGTTTCAATTGTTTCTCTTCCTGAGTGAGAGTTCCTGCAAGGAGTGCAGTGAAACATTTGCAAGGAGTGCATTGACAAGGTTCAGAGTTTATCTCTAAAAGCTCAGGAGGGATACCATTGTTCTCATTTCAGTAGAAGTGTAGGTGAAGCACAGAAGCCGTGCAAGGTGTGCGTAGGCTGTTTGAAATATTAGAAGTTATCAACCAAGGAGAGAGTTGAAGGACTGTTGTTGCAGAAGGTGCACAGAGTCGAGAAATTAGATACTTAGAAGTATTTGAAGGATTTTCGCAAGGAGTGCGTGCAAGAGTCTTTTTGGAGACTCGAGTTTGCGAAAAAAGCTCAGGAGGGTTAGCGCCCTTGAAGTACTCAAAGGGAGGTGAAGTGAAGTTTCTTTGCAGGAGGATAAGTTCCAGCAAAAGAACATTAGTTTAATTCATAGAGGTTTTGGAGGAAGAAATTGAACGGTTAGAATTCTCCGTGGAGAAGTATCGAAGACTCGAGAACCGTTAGATCTTGCAAAGGAGCAAGGGGAGTTAAAGCGAGTGCTTTTCTAATTGAAATCTCAGGAGAAGTAGGGCCAATAGATTCAATCCAACGAGGGCCATCAGATCTCCCGTGAACTCTCATCTCGGAGTTCGGGGCTTTGAAGGGGCAAAGGAATAGTGTAGGAGTTGCGAAGTGGCGAAGAGCCGAGAGCACGTGTGAATGTGTGGCACATATGTTAGGTGGGGACTGCAAGGGTGACAAGTGGTGTGTACTCACGCATTGAGGGATCAACCTATAGTTACCCTATCGCATCTCGGGATTTTGTGAAAGGGAAGCACAAAGGGCCTACACTCCAACTCGCGAGATTGCGAGTTGTGAAAAGTGTGAAAGGGAAGTCAAACCACCATTGACTATCGCATCTCGGTATTTTGTAGAAGAGGAGCACGAGAGTTCAATGGCCGAACTCGCAGACTTCCGAGAAGTGAGAGACATCTGTGAAAAGACTAGATCATGGTCATATAGGAGAGTAAGGCTCATGCCTAGGTTTAGTCTACATAGGGTGAGTTTTACAAAGGACCTATGGATGCACCGTGAGTGTATGAGATATTTCGCAAGGGGAAATTAAAGAGACAATTAGACTCAAAGGGTAGATTTAGAGCAATCCTGCGCGGACCTCAACCTGAGGGTTCAGGGGTGTGCACCACTTGCGCAGGTAGAGTCTTGGAAAGTAAGGACAGAGATGGATTCGTAAGAACACTTAGTAGGTTTGGACAGATATATGATAGTGGACGAGAGCATGGGTTCATATATTGGTTCAGAGAGTGGTTCAGAGACACGGGAACATTATCATAATGAATGAGAATTACAAAAGAAATGGCTCGAACAATGCTAATGGATTCCAAATTGACAGATATTTTTTGGACACATGTAGTGCATACATCAGTTCACATTCAAAATAGAGTAATGCTCATACACAACAATGACAAAACTCCCTACAAACTATGGAAAGGAAGCGCAGAGAACAACCTCTACATCAAGGTAACTCAAGGTAATATTTTATTAATTGAAATTTATGTTGATGATATTGTTTTGGAAGTAATAATGACAGGTTAAGCCAGAAATTTGCAAAGGATATGCAGAATGAATTTGAAATGTCATTACTTGGAGGACTATCCTTCTTTTTGGTTCTTCATATATGTCAAAGAAACCAAGGAATTTTTATTTCTCAAACTAATTATATCAGAGAAATTTTAAAGAGGTTCGGAATGGAAGATTGCAAACCAGTTACCACTCCTATACAAAGTAGTTGTAAGTTGAGCAAAGATGATGATTCAAAGTCTACAGATCAGAGGAAATACAGGTCAATGATTGGTATCTTACTATATGTGACAACATCCAAACCAGATGTAATGCAGGCAGTTGGACATGTGGCATGATTTCAAGCAGTACCAAAGGAATCACGTGTATTAGTAGTGAAGAGGATTTTCAAATATCTCAAAGGAACAAAAGAGTTTGGATTATGGTATCCAAAAGAAAAGGATCTATCACTTATTTCCTACATAGATGCAGATTGGGTAGGTTGCATTGATGATCGATGAAGCACCATTGGAGTAGCGTTCTACTTGGGTGAGTGTTTAGTATCTTGGCTAAGCAAGAAATAATCATCAATATCCTTATCTATAGCCGAGGAAAAGTATATTGCAGAAACAACATGTTGTACAGAGGTTCTATGGATGAAACAAACTTTGATATATATACAAGTTGAGTATGATGAGCCCATTCTAATCTATTGTGATAATAGAAGCTCCATCAATATCTCAAAAATCCCGGTGATGCACTCCAAGATGAAGCATATTCCAATAAAGTATCACGTTCTACGAGAACAGGTTGCAAAGAAGAACATCAAAGTTGAATATGTGGGAACAAAAGAACAAGTGGCATACATATTTAGAAAACCGCTTCCACGGGAATCCCTTGAGTATCTTCACCAGAGACTGGGAGTAATTTCTACTCCAAAATGAATGATTTTTAATGCTTATTTTATATGTCTTAGACGTACATGAGGAAGAACAATAAATAGGACAAAGGGGGAGATATTTATTAGATGCAAAGGTAAATGCTTGGAGAGAGAGAATAGAGGCATGTTTCCAAGCAGAGCAATTGTCACAAGGGAAGAATGAGCGATATGAATTCAGAGTGATACCCTTTGTAAAAGGGGGAGATAATATTCATATGAAGGGAAAGAGAGTAATCAAAGGCTTATAAACACAAAGAAAAATCAAAAGAACGTAGACAGGGGGAGCAGCCCTAAGGAGATTTCATTGAGGGGGAGCATCCCCAAAGGGAGATACCTTTTTCCATTGATGTCAAAGGGGGAGAGATAGAAACATTGATGAAGAATATAAGAATGAATGTTATCATGAATAAGTGTTTCCATCAATGTTGGTGTTGCCATCAATGCCAAAGGAGGATATTGTCAGACAATTGGCTTAGGTTGATGGATAGTTGGTATGGATTGTTGGTTGTCATTGATGTCAACTATTGGAGAGTGATATTGTAGATTGATGTCAACCCTGGGAGAAAGTCCGGTAGCGAATTTCGGTAGCACAAAGGTTTTGGTAATGGACCCAAGGTTGTTTCATGTATAATGGTATGCGTTTTAATATATTTTATACTAAGACCGATCTATATGGATAGTACATGTCATTCCATTTCTAGTGGTATGTGGAACATCACATAACTCCTCACGGTTATAGAGTTATGGCCATGAGAAGTTGGAGAACCAAGGTTTGGGTAATGGACCCAAGTTTGTTTGATGGATAATGGTATGATTTTTGATATATTTGAAGGCAATACTATTCTATATGGATATTACATGTCATGCCATTTTTGGTGGT